>OOFG01063304.1:0-17589 GCA_900323295.1 Molva molva | reverse complement strand
CAGCACTTTCCCCTCTCTCCTCACAGGCCACAGCCTCCCTCCAGTCCCCCATCGCATTGACCCTCTCGCCACCGTGTGAAGACCAGAAGGGCCCGCCTTCGCTCCACCAGCTGGCCCCGCCCTGGGTAGGACCAACACGCCTGGAGAGGATAGAGTCCACTGAGATATGAAGACAGCATACCAACAACAAACAGTAACGAATACACCCAGATATAAGGCCTACCATCGAACAACACTACGGAAAACAATAGAACAGCATCTCCCATCTCAGTCTACAGTAAAAACAACAGTGTTCATGTAAATATACAACACAATTCAAAGATACACACAGCAAACAGCAACAAAGGCCTTCGTTAGAATGCTCCATTGTCAGTGACCAGAAGGTAGGAGTGATCGTTAACTTTCATCATCCAAACAGGTTCATTGTGAGAAGCCTTTTTATCGGTTGGTTGCTAACTGATTCTGCGTTACCAGCCATCTTTTAGTCCAAAGTGGTGAGAAGGCACCCAACTAAATTATTTGATTACAGCGCTAAACCCCGGGGTCAAAAGAAAACAACCACACAAAACAAAATCAGGGATATTCAGAAATGATTGATATAACGTGGTATTTATTTATTAATTGTGTGCGCAAGTGGTTACATTTAAAATAAATAATTAGTGATTAGAATGTGTGATGGATACTTGCGTCGTTGGCCACAGAGCGCCTTATTCTATGCTTTTAGGCATTTTCTCGAACCCAATGGCCTATTGACGACGACATAAATCTGGGCGATATCATAATTTTAGTAGTTAGACTATCTTATTGAATTAAACAAATTGGGCTGTTTTAGCAGTTACACTATTATGTTACCAATGACTACATAAATACATTTAAAACCCAGCATATTGACACTCAATATTTTCAATTTCTGTAAAAAAAAAAACAAGCAAAGGTCAAAGACTGATTAATTAATCAATTTGAATTCATATTATGCATGGAGTTCAACGTGAAAGACACATCTCAATGCATTATTAAGAACTACAAAGTTTATATTTTATATAAAAAGGGAATTCAATGAATATGTTTGGTAGATAATCCTCTCCATCGCTGATCGGTTTACTACATTCAGGGATGGGGGGAGACATACCTTCTCTAAAGATGAACACTAGGGGTCGCCAGAGAGCTTTCTACTCCCTTCTCTAGTGACTCAAAATGGTTCCTACCATCTTCAACAAATGGGCAACACGGTGTACATATAATGAAAGCACACGATCTGAATCAAGTTATATTTTAATAGTGTCATTCACATTGTGCTTTCACAGTCAAGAAAATAGGATCGTTCGGTTAGTATCCCCAAAGTTGAGAAGTTATATAGAATGTAAGTCATACTAGAGCAAGATCCTTAAAGTTGTTATAGATTATAAGTATTTGTGAGTGTGGTTCTGTGTGTGTGTGTGTGTATGTGTGTGTGTGCGTGTGTGTGTGTGTGTGTGTGTGTGTGTGTGTGTGTGTGTGTGTGCGTGCGTGTGTGCACGTGCGCTTGCGTGTGTGTTTTATGTGTGTGTCTGTGTGTGTGTGTGTGTGCGTATGTATTTATGTGTATCCATTAATAAAGATTAAGTTTATATAATTGATCATAGAGGGACTAGTGGCAATATTAAAAAATTAATTAAAAATACATGTTTGCGGCTTTAAGTACAATACATTGTACCAAAAGGGCCAGAGACAAGGACACCATATCTTCAGATATCAAAACGGGAAAAGACAAAAGCCTAATGAAAAATGTAAAATGTATATCCTTTTTATGAAGAGAAACGATCATAGAAAACCACAAAACCGCTTTACTCTCTTCTGTGTAGTTCATTCAGATTGGGCAGGAGAGAGGGGGGAGTCAGGTAACCGGTACCACGTTGTGAGGCTGCCTTTCTCCAAGGCTGCGTTCACGCGTTCTGCACTATCTACCGTACTACACAAGAGATCTCGGATGTACAGTGGACTCAGTTGTGAATATCATGGCTTTTCTATGTGTTGTTTATGCCAGCATATGAACATGTTGCTTCAGAAAACTAAATGAGTACCACTAATGTATTACATAGTATTATCATATTTATATCTTCTATTATGTTCTATGGTAAATTGATAGAGTAAATATGTGCTATTTGATTTTCAGTTCTGTTTTTTTGAAACTGTGTAGCCTGTTGGCCTGACATAATGGTGCAATTATTACAATCCTGTCCAAAAATTATATTCTTCTTGATGTAGGTGATAAATGTAGTTATTGTATTGTTTAGAGGGAAAAATGCTACCACTTTTATACATGTTCCTAACTTTTTTTGCATTTCTGTTTCTGGTACTATTCTGGCTTGACATCCATTTGCTAAATTCTACAAAACCAATAAAGATATTAAAATGACATGTCACTTGTTGATACTAAATATCTTTGTACACACGGATACAGACACGCAGAAACTCGTATCGACATACTATGATGCACACATTCGATCGCAACCACATATGGGATGTAAAAGCTGATAATGCACACGGATACGAACGGTCTCGCGTGCGTGTGAATGCGCGTACACACACACACACACACACACACGCACACGCACACGCACACGCACGCACGCACACACACACACACGCACACACACAAACATACGCACACACATACACAAACGTACGTCTATTGATGGCATTATAAACTGAAATGCTGTGAGTTTACAACGGCGGACCTCGCTGTTTCCGCCTTATAAAGAGGATTGTCCTTCACAGCTTCCGTCGTATCATGCGCATGATCAAATCATTTTGTTTCCAGCGTTGGAAGAAGATTTGAAATTGACTCTTTGACCAACAAATTAAACGTTGAAGAGGGTCAAGCAGAGTCCGATGTCCTCTTCGCAATCGAATGACTTGCCGGCAGTGTAGCTTGTGGCTACCAGCAAACCAAAGTATGCCGTTAGCTGAAAATGAGTTCATGTTTGTAACTTAGCCGGAATTTACCGTATTGGAGGTTGTCAACTACTGCAGTACAAGTGAATAACTCAAGTGTGTAACGTTGAATTAACATCAATTCGTTTGGGCGATGTGACGAGTGGATGATATACATATGGCGTGTATACAGTATAAGGACGAGTAGAAATGACATCATGCAATTGATCAGGCTACACAGTGTGTCAAAAGCAAGTATGATGTGTAGGATGTAGCGAAGAGAACACTCTTCTGTTCCTCTTTTGTTCATTTGTCTGGGTTTTGCCAACCTCAGGCTAGGCATGAAGGACTCGTATGATGACTCACCTTTTCTCCCCTGTAAATGCACACAAACTGAAATGATGTAGACTTTAAGGTGGGCTTGTTCAGAGATCGAAGGTCGTTGGAACTGAGAAAAGGACTCAAGGCGAGCCATTGTAAATAGTGTGATGCTGCACCCAGGGTATCTGGACTATTGTAGTTGAGGAATTGCTTTAATTTCTCATGTTTTTCCATGACCTATAAAGATGATACATAGGGGTGTTAAACATATATTTTTCATTCACAGTTCGAAGAAAATGGTGATAAATCTCTGCCTGCCACATTTCATGTCCACAGTCCATTGCAACAAGGTATGACACATTCTACAACACTTCTTATCTAACTGAAACACTTTGTGATGTATCTATGTTACTATGTAGGCTAGGTGGACCAGTATACCTTAATACAATGTCTTCTCAAAGGGCTTCTTGGTTTATAAAATCAGAAAATAAAGGATAAGTAACCTTAGGTATGAATAATGCAAGTAGGACAAGGTGGAGTGGTTGGATGTGAACAGAAAAAACAGTGTGTGGGAGACTGATCACTGAAAACTGACCGTGTGATGTTCTTCTTATTGCCCTTTTAATATTCACATATTGGCAGTGGTCTCTTAACATTGTCTGGTACATGTTCTTTGGGTCACATAAATACATAAAGTTTTTTATGTTGATTATTGAAAGGTATTTTATTATGGCAATTTGATAGAATTCAAAAGACTTTCCCTTTTATGTGATTGGAATTTAGACTGCAAAAATAAATTAATGCCCTGGGTAATGATACTAAAAGAGTGCAGTTTAAACAGATTTATTTAAATGAACAGCCAAATCTATTTGGAAATGTTTTTTTATAGTTAATATATATTTAGTATAGATCAATAAAATCTAATAATATAAAAAAATATATTTTCTGGGTGTGGTTAATTACAATCTTTTTATCTATTTTTGATGATCAAAATAACTTCCTACCTTCCGTACAGCTGTGCGCCGATGGCTATGATGTCGACAACCTTGTCTCGGCTGACCCGGCCGTCCGCAGAAGAGGCTTTAAGCTAGAGTACTTCCTTCGTCCACCAGTACAGGTGCAATTATGTCTCACTGTGGGTCAAATGTAGCCAAGTTTTATGTCTCCACCACTCTAATATATGAGAAATCATCTACACAAAATAAAGTATCTAATATGCATGACATGATTGTTTTCCCTCCCAGGTGACGGTGAAGTTTGGCTTCCAAGTGGAGCTATGCCGGGTGGATGTCGAGCTGTGGCCTTGGGGCATGGACCTAGGACAGGCCTGCAAGAGGGTGGAGGTCAGCACCTGCCCTGACCCGGTACCTCCTCTCTCAGCTCCCAGCCGGGGTCAGAGCCAAAATGAAAGCTGTCCGAAAGCAGGTCTGCAGCACTCTGGTGCAGACCAGAGACCAGCGACCCAACAGCAGGGCGATCAGCGCACTTCTTCCCACCCGTCTCACGGACACTCGTGGCGCCGTCAGGCTGAAGAGTGGAGCGAGCAAGCCCTGGAGGAATGCCAGGAAAGAGGCCACCCGTACCGGAGTTCCGCTACGTCCACCGCAACCCATAAACAACCAGATCATCATCATCATCATCATCATCATCCCCCAGAGCAGGAGTTCAAAATGGTGGGTCGCTGTGAGCTCAGGGAGGAGACCCGGGTCTGCTTCTCCAATCCGGGGTTCAGGGCCCGGCCCCCCTTCCCGTCCCCGGCCTCACCGGTGCGCCCCGGGCCTGGCCTGCGGGAGGAGCTGTGGAGCAGGGGGGTGCTGTCGCTGGGCGCGGTCAGGCAGCTCCGCGTGACGCTGCCGTTCGGCGGTTCGGCCTCGGCGCTGGGGCTCAAAGTCCTGGCGGTGTGGGGCCAGCCGGCGCGCTGCTGCTCCGCGGAGGAGGTGGAGCGGGTCCGGAGGGCCCAGGAGGCCGGCGAGAGGCCGCGGCCCCGCCCGTCGTTTTTCGCCACTTCGAACGACAGGGCAACAGGGCCGCCGCAGATGGCGGCGACGTGCAGGTGTGTGTACTGATCGTTTTGAAATCGGTTTGAAACCGTCGTTTTGGTCGGTTCTGCCTGCTGTTTCTTTGACTGCATTGGGGTGAGCACTGAGTGATGTTCACAAAGGTTCAATAATTTTTAACCGATTATGGCTTTTAATGCTTTTTTTATAATTATTCATTGCACATGTATGAGAGGTGGATTGGTATTTTATGTGGATAATGTTGACCAAAAGCGTCCGAAATAGCGTAAAGCATCTATCTTCGCTAGAACAGTCGAACAATCCATTGACATGGATATTTATATCAATATGATGTTAATCAACATCATGTTGATATACACCTCTGGTCTTTTTTCTCATTTGATCAGAAGAATCCTAGAAAATGTAAATATATACATTGTTGTTAACTTAGCTCAGCTCTGACCCTCCAGCTCCCCCTCCCTGCCTGAGGAGTTCCTTGACCCCCTGACCCAGGAGTTCATGACCCTGCCGCTGCTGCTCCCCAGCGGGGTGTCGGTGGACCACGCCACCTTAGAGGAGTTCCAGAAGAGGGAAGCCACGTGGGGTAGACCCCCTAACGACCCCTTCACCGGGGTGCCCTTCACGGCAACATCCAAGCCTCTCCCCAATCCTCACTTAAAAGGCCGCATTGATCGCTTCCTCCTCCAGACGGGTGCGGCTTCGAGGGAGGGCGCGCTGGGCAGACAGGGGGAGGGGGCGGAGCCTCAGCCCTCCAGGCTCTTACCTGCTCAGGTAGATGGAAAGTCTCATGACCGTCCCGGTCGCGAAGAGACGCTCGACCTCTGTACCAACGACAACACCATTGATGCTGGAAGACATGGAAACGTGAAGAGACTGTTGCAGAACACGGACAATGAATCGTTAGGAAAGGCAGAGCATGGGAAAGATGCTTTGAAAGCTCAGGCTAAACGGTCATCAGACAGGGCTTGTGTTTCGGTGACTCTTGGTAAACATGACCACCTGGATTTCAGTGAGACTATTCCAGCACCTTTGTCATCATCACCACTGGAAATGTCAGTCAGGTCTGAAATGGAGCCGGAACCAAAAAGACAGAGAACTGATAGCAATTCCAGTGAGTTGGAGTAAAATGATGTATTTATCAATCTAGAATTCCTTAATGACCAAGTGACTCTCTCTGTCGCTGTCTCTCTATCTCTCTGTCTCTCTCCCTGTCTTTGTCTCTCTGTGTCTGACTGTGTGTGTGTGTGTCTTCTTTCTGTTTTTCCTAATATGTTTATCGCCTTATTTGCTTTTGTCCTGCCATCCCACAGCTCCCAGTAGCTGCTCCCATGAGGAGCGCTTGTCCTCCAGTCTGGATGAGGCCCTCCTAACGGTTCTGCGGGGCCGACCTTCCTTCGCCTCCAAGCCCACCACACACACTTTGCAGGGACCCTGCCCTACCGATGAGGAGCCCCCCGACTCCTCCAAGCACACCCACGCTACTTCACGACCTACAGCAGCCGGTAAGCACCCACGAGATTAGAGCGGGCAGCATACTTTTGCGAGGAGGTAAGGATAAAATGACGTCATTGTGGCAAAAACAAACAAACGCAGACCTTGCCGAACTTCTTTCTGGGGACGTCTTGCACCTCCCAAAATTTTGGAAGCTGCCCTAATCTCTGCAGATTACGGAAATGCGAACATTGTGTGTGATCAATCAGAAAATCAAGGCAAGATTTATTTTGATTTGTTTCTATCTCCATGGAGGCCCCACTGGTCTTAACTAATGGAACGTTCATTGAGTACAAAACATGTTTGTCTGCAAAGAACTTCTTGGGTCTCGGCCAGCCGAAGAAAAATCCACTTATTTAGAAATTTACTGCATGCTTTAATGTGCTTAGTCTACAAAGTCTAGTACTATACTATTTTGACTTGCATGAATCGCTTTAAATTGCCATTATATGAACAGGTTGTACTCAACAAAAAATATAAGACTTCCCCGACTCTCTTCGATGAGTAGAACATCCAGTGGGCGGATTTCTATTATATCTGAACAAGGCCGGTTTTGCCGGGAAAAAGGAAGGAAGTGACGTCCAAGAGCAATGACGTCCAATAATGGCAAAAAAAAATCATTTGATTATGATTGTTGATTATGAAACTCGCACTACAGTGCTCTCAATTAACAAGCTCAAGCAGGCTGCAGTTCACTTAGCCACTTAGCCATTACTGGCCAAAGGAGCCAGTAATGAGAAGGAATTTCTGTTTCTTACACATTGTACCTATAACTCTCTCCGGTCCATGCGATGCAGCTCAGATTGTATACTTTTTGAATGAAATCTCCTCCCCTATAACACATGCATTACTGGTTAATTTCTGTCTCTCTTCCCAGATGAGAAGAAGTGTTCGGCGTGCTCCGGATCTCTCTCTCTATACTCCTCGTCCTCGCTGGCCGTCTACCGCCTCTCCTGCGGTCACCTGTTGTGCCGCACGTGCCTGCAAGGGAAGTGTAGACCGCCGAACCCTGCGGCGTCACCCAAGCCCGGTCTAGTATTGTGCCCCGCATGCAGACGCCCTACCCCCAGCGGTGAGGTAACACGTGTGCACCACTGACGCATCAGACCACGCGTCACGCCGATGGACGTACACCATCTCCTGCCTTGGTGGCGAGGCTGCGCAGAACCACCTGAGGTTAGGGATACAAAAGGACGGATAAACTGCTCCGTGCTTGAGGTTTGTGTTGGAATCACTTTTTAGTGATTTTAAAAAAAGGTTTGATACAGAAGTTAACTCGCATGCAAGAACTTTGAGCAACGCTGGTCTTGGTGACGTCTTTCTATCCCCAACTATGGTCTGTTAAAATGATGGTGTTGTTTAACAGGGGTTGGGGTGAATTAAAGACACGTGTTTCAGCAATGACCCCCGTGTTTGATTTATTAAAAGCCTTGGACGTGAGACCACCATCCACTCTGGACACTCAATGTAGCAAGTCGTTTCCAATGTATTTTTGGCGCTAGCCGATGCCAGGCTAAATCTGTATAAATCAATGCAGGTCTATTGATACACCACGCATTCTTTGGTGCCTTTTGTTTATCCATCTATTTTTCTCTTTCTTTCAATGTTCCCTCTGATGGTCTAATGAAAGAGCATCTTACATCTGTGACAACTCCAACCAGAACAAAAGCAAGGAAAAAAATACCTAAAAATAAAATTTTGTCACATGAAAGAAAAATCGTTGTCACCTCCCCACTCTCCCCTTTTTGCCACACCGAGAGTTCATTTGTGAGCTGGGTTTGCAGCCTTGTGCTGGCCAATGCTGACAAAGAGCCGAAAATGTGTTAAAATGGAACAAAAGTCAGTGACGAGCGACAGGAGAAATGAATGAAAACCAGAGAGAGAGTGAGTGTGGGTACAAGGTTGTTGTAAGGGGACTTTACTGGAGTCTGACCCCATCTACATCTGTTTAGATGACCTTCTGCATTGCTAATTGGTTATTATCAAGCAGCGTTCTCGCTTTTCTCAGAAGATCTGTCTTTTCTCAGAGGCATTGTGGACTTAAAATGGATCAACGGTTCAAAGCAGACTGCAATATCATTAAAAATAAAAATAAAAACCAAAATGAACCAGTAAGTCTTAAGATATAAGTGTAGATTAAAGTTTTCTTTCTGCAACTGCTTTATATTAAGTCTGAATCACTTTAGTCCGAATCAACCCTTTCGAGGCCCCTGTTGTGTTCTTTCCTCACTGATTTTATTCTCTCCATCGTTAACCTCAAATAACTTTATTTCGGGGTCAGGTCATTGTTACATAAGAAGAGTTTGATGTGGACAAAAGAAATGGACAAGCATTTCTTAGCCTTCACGCTCACAAACGGAACACAAGTTTTTGTGTTGGTTTCCATGACGACATTAACCAAGGTCGTGATCCTATATCCGTTTGATAAGTGTGAAAACGGAAAACAAATCACATTGCGCACATGCATAGCTGCCCCCTTTTTTTTAATAGAGCAGGAAAAACAGCTTTGCTTTCGATCTCACTTCCGACTATTTAACGAGGAACACAAAGACGATGGTTCGATTTGTATTTATTCAAAGCATCAAGCGTGAATGTTGAGGCTCCAATTAGAAGATTGCATCTCACTTGTTGAAACTGTTTATTGTTCTCATCAACCATCTCCATGTTAATTGTCAGAGTAAAAGTTAATCAGGAGAGGACACGCACAAGCATGCAATAAGGCTTTGTGTCTTAACGCAATAATGGGCCTAGACAGTTACGTGGACGTATAAATTGCTAATTCTCTTATTTTGCCTGTTTTCTCATTAGTTGGAAATTAAGCTTATAAATTTGGTTCAGTGATTGTTGTCATGATTTTGTTTATTGCAGAAGCTGTCACGCATGCCAGCCTGAAATTACTATCTGCTAAATGTCCATTATAACCCATACTTCGTTCTGAGTATGACCAACATTAAGTTCCTTTAATTAAAACACTAATTTGAAGAAATGTGACATCTACTTTCATGAGTCCAATGAGGGGTTGTTGTAGTGTGCTCTTGTTAGCCCTATTAGCTCGAATAATTCATTGTTGGTGCAGGTTCCTATATGTATTTGATTCTAAATGCAGAGCTCTCTCTCTCTCTCTTCTCTCTCTCTCTCTGTCTCTGTCTCTCTCTTATTCCTCACTCACACACCCACACAAACGCACACCGACAAACCATGTTTACATGTGTGTGTTTGTGTGGCCTTCGTTCACGAGCGCGTATGGCCAAGAGAACAAAACGACAGTGACGTCAAATTTAAGTGTCGACCATCTGATATAAGTAAGGGGACTCGGGACTCGAGTCGGACATCAGTCACACAGACAGACGGAAGAGAGATACACGTGCGTGGCCTTAATAATAACAACCTACACAGCGATGCCTTCCTCCGCTTTTCCACTGTGTGTCCTGGGACTGCTGGCGCTGTCCTCGGCGTGTTACATACAGAACTGTCCCCGCGGCGGGAAACGCGCTCTGGTGGACGGCGAACTCCGACAGGTGGGCGAAACTTCCACATTGCTTCTCCAGATCTTTATTTATTGTTTAGTCGAGTTGAATGGTTGCCTGTTTTCATACATTTGTTGACTGTTCTTTTAAATGGCATGCGTATAGGCTTTAAATACGAATGGGGTTAATTTAATAAAAAAATGAAATTACAAATAATATTTATGGGCTTATAATATGGATACCATAAGAGAACCGGACAAATATTGGTATCTGAACTCAATAAGAGTTGTGTTGACGCGGCTTCCACGTTCCACCTTCCCTCTCCAGTGCATGCCATGCGGACCCGGGGACAGGGGTCGCTGCTTCGGCCCCAACATCTGCTGCGGACAGGAGTTCGGTTGCCTCCTGGGCTCCCCGGGTATCGCTCAGTGTGTGGAGGAGAACTACTCGCTGACCCCCTGCCAGGCGGGAGGGAACCCCTGCGGCTCCAATGGGGGACGATGTGCTGCTTCGGGACTCTGCTGTAACGCAGGTAGAGATCGATGTTTTTTGTTGTTGCGTCGATTTTCTACAAGGTTAACGCATTGAAAACTGATTGTTACTTTTTTTCTCCAGGAATCGCTTTTGTTTCAAAGTAGATATACGTGGGTGCATGTTCTTTAGACGTTCATTTCAAAGTTTGAATAATAGTGGCTAGCTGCAGTGAAATTAATTCCGGTAGGTCTATAATAATCCTATATTTAATATAGGCTACTCTTAATTAATCCATTATTTGGTGGTGGTGATGATGACGGTGAGGATGAGAATGATGAGAATGGTTATTATTATTGTTGTTATTATTAGGCCTATTATTATTATTATTATTATGTAACTTTTGATCCATGTTCTTTGGCAGAGAGCTGCGCAGTGACCTCCGAGTGTCTTGAAGAGCTGCAGCCAGCGGAGCTTCATGGCTCAGCGGGGAAGGGGAACTCGCCTGCGGAACTTCTGCTGCGCTTGCTGCACGTAGCCACCAGAGGGCAGACTGAGTACTGATGATGCGGCACCTCTCCTTTTACTCTAGCCTTGGTTTCACAGTTGTTATAAAGCCGTAGGCCACCTGTTACACTAACAACAGACCCTATACGACTTTAGGTGTTTTTGTGAATACTGCCTTATAGCCTACTCTTTCTACATCCATTCAGAGCCCTCACCTCTAGCACTGTGGTATCTATATCGTTGTTTGAATGCCAATCTTGGTTTATTAGATAATTGAATATACATGCCTAGTATCAAACTCCAGGGAATCAGGAATCACGATGAAATTATTTAATTTGTTCCTGAATTATAACTGTACATATGTATGCACATACTGTAAACTATTTTTTTTGTTTTGTTTCTGAACCTACTAATAAACTATTGTATTAATATTGATCTGAGCCTCTTAAGATTTTTGGACAAAATGCTGTAAATCGATCATCTTACCTTCTACGTGTGTGTGTGTGTGTGTGTGTGTGTGTGTGTGTGTGTGTGTGTGTGTGTGTGTGTGCGCGTGCGCGTGTGCGTGTGCATGTGCATGTGTGCGTGCATGCTTGTTGTTTTTCCCACCTTTTCATTTCTTAAACTCTATTGCTCAAATGCAGTCAGTCAGTGCATTTGTCATGCAATATCTGTGTGAATTTCATTAACAAGCCAGACTTTAATACTCTGATCAAGTTGGACTTTGTCTGGCTTGTGTTGACTCGCTCCGGCTTTATTGTCTAAGACAAACCATAACTCTCTCTGGATAACTTGTTGTTTCCCGTCTTGAGGGCAACCGATTTGGTGGGTGCCAGATCAGTTAGAAGCAGTGTAAAGGAAGTATTGTGATGCTGACAGGTAGGTCTATGGAAAGGCTCATAATAAGACACCCCCAATTTGTCACGCCCAAGCCTAAAGGCAGAACAGTTTGATCATATGATTTACTATAAATGTGGTTTCGTTCTTCCTTGATTTAGAAGAAACCATGTGGATGTAGTGTCACAGAAAGCATGTAAACAAGGGTCTCACTAGAGGTCATCTGGGTGAGCTTTATAGGCATTATAACTTGACATGAATATCTTTGTCAACATATCAATAGAGCTGAATAACAAAACCAAATCTATGTTGGCATACCATTCACTTTTTTTTAAAATTATCATTCAAATTGTATGAAAATGAACCAACTAAATATTTTTACGAAATGTAATATTCTGCATCTCTGTCGTTGGGATCTCAATCCAAATCTTTAAGTTCCAATCAAAGATATGAGGTCATATATTATTTATATATTAAGTCTACAAAAAGGCATGCCTCAACAAATAAGTATACATATTAACAGATAAAATTTTTTATATCTATCTACTACCCACATGCTCCAACTGGTTATTCTATGTTAGTGCATCTTCTTCACACATTGTTTCAAACACATGAACACAGCACCATTCAAAAACCTACATTGATGTTTTGAGCATAAATGCACAATCAAATTATTCAGAATACAGCTACATGTCAGATGTTCAACTAACCTAAGCACAATGCGCATGTTATGTCACACATTACTTGCTTGGCTTCAACCTCAGTGCCCGCAGTGCCCGCATCAAGCTCACATACTTGATGTTGGTGTTCAGGGTGGTCTGTTGGTCTGGGCCCACCTACATCACATCCGTCATATCATGATACGTCCCAAACCATACCCTCTCAGGTCCAACAATGAATGGCATCGCCTCCACTGTGTAGAGATAATTCACAGTCCAGACCCTTCTCATGTTTTGTACCTCGATGGGGAGAGTCCGTAACCATCTCCAAAAACCCCTTCCTATCTTGAATAAACATCTGAAACCCCATCTCTTCGGCAAACAGTTAATGACCTTAAACAGTTAAACACTTTGGTGCTGTAGCTGTTATGCTGCATTTAGAACACATTTTGTTGAGATCAGGGTAGGCCTATAGATAGTCTGCACTCTGTCCAGTTGTTGTTGTTGTTGTTGTTGTTGTTGTTGTTTTAAGGAATATATTCATAGTTACATGAATTTCATAGTTTGAAGTTAGCACACAACGCTTAGCTTGCAATAAGTAACACAATGTACCTGCTGGAGTCCAACCATAGAGCACATTTATAGTTTTTGATCCCTTTGTTGTTTAATTTGCATGTAGGAAAATAAGATGATCTGTGCCGGACATTAATGAAGGAATTGGCATTATCTATAAATTAACTCATTTGACATATGGAACCCTTGGTCCATATGCACACTGAGTTCTGTTCAAATTCAAAATGTGACTGTTAAGTATTGTCTATTCAAGCACTTGCCTGCAGTTGTTTAATACAATAACAGCAGCTATTTAGTTAAGATGATCTGTTTACATAAAGCAGGAACGTTGAATCAAGGATAGCGTGAGTTGGTTTAAGCAGTTGTAGGCCTACATGTTTGAGCATGTTTTTTCCAAAAAATTGTGTGCGTGTGTCGTTGTGTGTCTGTGTGAGTGTGTGTGTGTGTGTGTGTGTGTGTGTGTGTGCGTGTGTGTGTGTGTGTGACAGAGAAAGTGAGCACATGCTTGTGGTTAGCCGTGAGTGTGTGTGTTCAGCTATATAAGTCATGAGGAATCTTCCCTTGTACTTTCTTCATCAACATGGATCTAAAAGCTGTGGTTTTCTTCATCTGCCTGGCTGCTCTGTGTCTCACCTCCACCGAAGGTAAGCACACAAAATTCCTCCTAGAAAGTATAAGTGAAGTTATTTTGAAGTTGAACTTGAATGACGCAGCACATTTTCCATCAGATTTCCAAGATTTTATGAAAAGTGTATTTACTGAACTAAATGCACTGAACCTAACTCTATAATGTTAATATGTATATTTATTTGTATATTGAAATCAGATGCTTAGGGTAAAAGTGAGCTTGTGGATACGTCTGCTTCAGATAAAGTGTATAAATAGTAACCCTGACCTAAAGATTTACACAACACCCTAAATCACCATGGTTATAACGTAGCACAAGGCCATATTTTCTGTCACACTTATTTAGGATTTAATTAAGCACACAGAACACGACCTTAAGTACTCTAATTTCTACATTGTACTTTTTGTCTTGCAATTTTGGTCTTCCAAAAAGTAAATAGGCGCCTCAGGATGATACAAGTGCTATCATGTATATTACAGAGTATTAAAATGCGCTTAAATGACTTCCTAACACAGCGGGCATCCCAAAGTGCTGTCTCCAGACGGCAAAGAAAATCCCTCCTAAAATGCTGTTGAAGGTGGAGAAATGGGAAGTTCAGCAAAACAACGGTGTATGTGACATCCAAGCCCTTGTGTAAGTCGTCGTCCAATAAGTTTGATGAAGAGAGAGATCATTTGTAGCCTGTATTGTAGTTCATTTTGCATTACCCCACAGACAAACACTACAGCGAAGCATCTGTTCCACAGAGTTGTCATTCTTCTGTGTGTTATTCATAGTTCACGTAGCCTGGTTAATGACCAGGAAAAAATAGACCTAAATAGGGTAGGGGGCAGTGCCCCCTGATAAACTTGTATTCACTGATGATGTATTCTATGTAGACCTATTCAAGTATTGTATTCTGGTCTTATAATAGCTACATTTAATTCGCCCTGTACATTCACAGGTTGCATGTTAAAGGTCGCAAGAAGCCTGTATGTGCAGATCTGGGGATCAAGAGACTGCTTAAGTGGAAGCTGAGAGGTGGAACAAACCACTGAATCTTGCTGGTCGATTTCACCTTGTTTTTTCTCATTTCCATTTATAAGGTTGTTCAACTGCACGTGCTGTATCGTGTCTTATATACGTCTGTGCCTCCATGTTTTTGTCTTACATGGGCCTACGTCTTAAAACATAGTATTGCTTCTGTGTTCCTTTTGTGTAGCCTGCATTTGTATTTGTGTTTGTTTTCGTACTCTCTCGCTATATGTCTCTGCCTATATATCTGTTTGTAATAAAATATCATGTGCCCAGTGCTGGATTGACTTATTTTAGCTGGCACAGGCCTATTCATGGCGCAGCGCGTTTCGACTGGCTGCCGCGGTTACGCCGGCTCTACGCTCTCTTGGCTGCTGCTAACACCTGCATTTCCCCTTGGGGATGAATTAATCGTTATCCTATCCTATCTTTGTCTATCTCTGTGTTCGTCTTTCTGCCTTGTCTATAGACTATCTGTGGTTTTATGTGTTGTCTGTTAGCATGCATCCATGAAAAGTAGTCATAGCGTTCTGGAGCAGAGTGAAACAGTAGACCCTGCCACACTCCACCTATAAGTGCTCCTGCTGGGCTCCTCCGACGACCAGGACACCGGTATATGTTGCGTGTATGTATACACGCATCAGACAGTTTATTTGTCTAGTTGCAAACGTGGTACAGGCAGAGCATGTGTTACCTGCTAATATGTCAGAGCTCTCCCTGAGTGTGTGTGGTGATGGCTGGTTTATCGTGTGTGCCTTGAGTATTATTACACTGGGCTTATTGCTTTAATCAACCACACACCCTACAGGAGAATCCCCAGCTGAAGCCTACTAGCAAAACAGAGCCAAATAAATTACAAACTGGACTCTAAACAGGTTTGCCATATCTAAAATAAAAATAAAACAACCCCCAAACCCCATCATCCCCACACCTCCCCAGTGTGACCAGCCAACCCCCCCTCACCTTCCATGCTGCAGACCAGAGGCCTCGGGCTGCTGCCTGTGCTGGCGGAGGTGTTGCTAGACTTGGCCGTTGCATGGGGCTGTCTGGACGGGCTGGATGAGGCTCGACAGCTTGGCCTCGGTGGTAGCGTTGTGTTTAACAGTTAACTCATGGTCTTGTAATCATTTACTAATGGTGTTCATGTTTACTAATGTTGTTCATATTAACTAAGTTAAAGATGTTCATGTTAACCAAGGTATTAATGTATACATGAATTAATAGTGTTTGGGTTAACCCTAACCCACTAACCCACTAACCCATTAACCCCATACCCTATGCTAATGATTTATTATAATACTTATTATTGCATTAACTAATGTTATCATACATGAGCCATGAACCTTATTTTCTTCAAAATGGATATGTTTCACGTTTCTGAGCATAATTGTATTGTTTTTATTTATTAAACTTAGTAAATAATCAGACCCGATTTTGTGTGTGTGCGCACAGTTTGTGTTTGTGTCTGGTGGAGGTTGAGGGGCCATTCATAAATACATGGAAACGCATTGGCATGCACAGACACTCTCACTTACTAAAAGTAATCCTTCTCGGAGATTTAAATGCATCACAAGTCTCCGTTGCATTGGCGAATTGACAAATTACATTTGATAATAGACTCTTAAATAAACTTGGAGATGGCACTTGTCCATATGCCTTCACGAGTGCGTGTGTGTGCGTGCACTTGTACTTACATCAAATCAGTGTGGAGGGATTTATGGATGAGTCCATTCAGTGATCATTAAAGGGAATGACAGTAAATTGAGATGGCCTCAGCCTTACTAAAGACATCTCCCCTAATCCTTGCATCTGTAAACATGTGGCCTGTAGGCAGCAGAGGTCCAACAGGCTGGGAGTGAATGCTTCTGCAGTGAAAGACACAGCAACCGAGCAGCCTATATATGCCAAGAATGGGGCTTTATGTATTTATTTATGCATTTGTTATTTATTGATGTATTTTATCTTCTTAAGCAGCAGGACAAATATTTCATATCTTAAAAACGAGTATTTGATGGTGAGAACATGTCCTTTGATGTTGAGAACTGATTAAGCAGAACATTACATTCCTGTTTATTAAAAAACAAAGAGGTTCAATTACTTTTCTATAGTAGGCTATAGGCATGTGCACTTTCACATTCTTTCACAGTTGACCACATTTAATTTCCAGGATGATATTCTGGTTCAGAAGGCTAGACCTATATCATTAGGTTATATTCTCTTTACAAAGAACTAATCGTGAGATCGTTTTTTACACCTTGTTTCACTGAGATAGTAAGGCGGATTGCTTTATTTTTTGGAACCGAGTGATGTATGTGCACTCCCACGAGGGGAAGCATTTCACGACAGGGGTGCACACCACGGCACAATACTGGCTCGTACAGCTAGGTCTGCGCGACTCAAATTAAGTTTGAGTGTCTAAGTGAATTTTCTGTTTACATTTAAAATAAATTAAAATAAAAACCAGGGCAATACAGTCACTGTTTACAAAGCCCGTTCCACTAATTCAAACAAGCAACAGGTCAGCCAGGTGCAATGTTGACTTCAGAGCCGAGTGAGCTGATCACATCACTTAGCTTGCATGAATGACACCCAAAAGCTTCTATATGTTTGACCTGCTTTGTTTCCTAAAATACTGATTGTCTCTGCAGATATCTGCATATCTTCCTTCCAAAAGGGGCTACGAAAATATA
>OOFG01063301.1:0-16438 GCA_900323295.1 Molva molva | reverse complement strand
TAGGGGAGGCTGCAGGTGCATGCCGAGTGGTTGGTTTGCTGTTGTTCTTTAATGTTCCCCTCTCCTGGACTTCCATCAGCTCTTGTTTTCTTCCCAGGCCCTGGCGGAAGCTACTGGGCTCCCCAGACGCCGTATCCTGCCTGCAGAAGGCTCATAAGTGGCCCCACAGGATAACCTGAACAACAGTGGGAAATAAGAGCGAGCGTGGAGGCCTCCTGTGGTAGAACACAGGCATGGTCACCTGTGTTTTCACACACCAGCACACACACATTATATATATATATATATATACACGTGCAGACTGCACACAGACACACACACACATGCATGCATGCAGACACACATGAATGCCCACACACAAACACACATGCGCAGACTCACACACAATCACACACAGTCATACACATACATGTGCTCAGACACACACACACACACACACACACACACACACCTGACAGCCCCTCATATGCCACTTCCATCACTTAGGGATTTATGTGTATCTATTAATACAAGCCCTGTGTGAACGTGTGTTATGCGTGTGTTTTTATGCCTCCCTGTGTGTGTGAGAGTGATAATAAACGGCCTAAATCAACACAGTGTGATTCATAAGGGAGATGTTAATGTGTAAGAACACACACGGAGCTATCAAAGTGTGTTAAAAATCTCCATTCACAATGAACCTGGATGTAACCACCACAATACAAAATTAGTAAGTAATATATATAAGTATGAATATATATGATAATAGGCTGAGCTTGAACTACGTATTTTTACACACACACACTTACATGTGTATTGTATACATGTGTGTATACAATACACACATGTATATCTATATCTATATCTTAATTTTAGTCTAATGTATGTTTAATGTATGTTCTGTTTTGTTTTATGCTACTGGATACCTGAATTTCCCTCGGGATAAATAAAGTATTTATCTATCTATCTATCTATCTATCTATCTATATCACTCTTTTTTGATTTCACCCCGTTCTTTTCACTTCCTGTCTGTGTGAGAACAAAGCATGTCTCTTCTCACACATGCAGTGAAAGATCTTCTTTACATTATTATGCATTTGCCTTTTTATAATAACAAATGAAATATATCATTACAAAGAGACAAGCTAGTCATCAATAAACGGGATACCGTAATGGATAACCTTTTGCCAAGAGCTAACCTAATCGCTAATGGCTAATACCATGTCTTCCACCATTAGAGCAGGAGGCTAACATATGAAGCTTACTAACTAGAAATAGGTGGGCATTGTGTTAGCATCGCATGGCAGATGTTATTGGAATTCAAATATTGGTTGAGAAGAATGCACTATTGAACTGTGTCAAGAAATTCAGAAAACGGTTGCTTAGAAAAGTGTATTTTTTGGGGTTGGATGTTACTTATAATGTAATATATTCATACTTTGAAATAGGCCTAATTATGTTGCAGCCATTAACTCAGAAATCGACTGTAAATTGTAGAAGATTAAGCTGTATGACAGTTGAGGTACAATCCATCGTCCTAAATATGATACCTCTTTCCCAGTGAAAGGCTGCCTGGCACACTCTTTCCCTTTTTAAGGAGAAACATCTGGGTTTGTTGAGTTCTGTTGGCGTTCTGTGCAGCTGTTACTACGGCCAACATGTCCGATAAACACAGTGTGAGTGGGAAACCCCCGTACTGGTCGACTCCCCCTCTCTTCCACTGTGAGCTGTGGAAATAGCTTTGTGCCAGCTAGCAGGTGCTTCCTTGAAAAAAATCACTTTGCTTTTCCCAAAGATTTTAGGGAATTATGCGTAGAAATGGTTGTGCCTTGGAATGATGGCTTATTTAGGATTCAAGTTGAATTTAATGACTACATCATTGACCTAAAGTCTGGATATGTTATTTAGGCTATAGACAATAACCTTATCACGTACATTAAATCATTATCATTTATAGACATTAACCTTATAACTCCATTACTATCAAATATGATTAGTTAAGTCAATCTCACATCTTACTATTGAAACATAGCCCGATGACAGGTACTAGTTGTCAAAGGCCTATGTAAAAAAACGATAAAAACTCAAACTCAGGATTATTGATTATTTTTCATGGTTAGGTTAACATCTTGGCAAATTACATCATTATATTTTTACATAGTGAGGAAGGAAGAGTTTTCAAATGTGATTTAAAATGTATCTCAGGAAACCTTTCTTACACACCTAAAAAGCGCAAGCTAAATTGAAACAGATTTCTTTAAGACCTTCAAAATAAAAATATCTGATCTAAACATAGGTCTGTGGGAGGAAGTCTCAACCTCAACCTTTAAAGTCAGCTCTCAACCAACCCCTAATACAAACTATAGGACGTATGACATGGTCTAGAAATAAAATAGTCAAACATCACTTATGTACATTTTTATTCAACAAATGAGTTACAAGTGCGATCAAAAGGTGTGTTGGGCACCACATACATATCAGATACACATACTTAATATTTTGCACAAACAACAGAATGGCTTAAACTGCATTTTTATTTAGAGAAGACATATTCTGTTGGTAAGCCCCTGGTGGTAGGATATCATTATCTCCTTGGATTGGTGTGTAGCATAGTTGTAGCAGGTAGCTTAACTCTACAGAATGTTTTCATTAACTTGCAATATTTCATGTGGATAAGTGTGCAAAGGTCCATTCCACTGATCTTCATTGACAAGCTTCAAAAGCATTTTGGCTTTCCATCAGGGGTTCATTATATTTACAACAGATAATTTTTGTTGTTGAGGTTTGGGTTGATGAATAAAGTGAAGATAAATTGGTTATGGGAAAATGGGAATATGGGATAAATATAATATATATGTATATGGAGGAATGTTTTTGTTGCAGATTTGTCCTAAAAGTGCAATTATGATATATTATATTGTTTTCTTTTATGTATTTAAGCAATAAAACCAACCAAGTAAATATGCTAATAAGTATCTTCACATATATATTAGGGATATCATGAATATGTCGAATAACAGTATTTAAATAAAATAGACTTCAAGTTATAGTAAAGTGGATACAGTACCTAGAATCTATTTTAAATACCTTAAATGTACCCTTTTTTTTGTCTTAGGCTGACAATTGTTATAGAATACAGTACTTAAAGAAGTAGTTAAATATCTCAAGTTTTTTTCTTTGTGGCTAACATTCACAAAAGCTGCAATGATGTAGTAAAGTGCTTCATATAGAAAATCACATGACTGACATAACCATCTTGAACGACCTGAAAAGTATAGCCGCATGGTCTTGACATATAAGCTCTATTTTTAAGTAATTGCCCTGAATTTACTTAGAAAACCACATTGGACACCTCCCCTGAATCCACAAATCACAAATGTACATGCTTTCAATAGAAGCCATTCTTTAGTTAACTTCAGACACACGGGTAGATAATGCCTGGGAATTACTGTTGGTTCAGAACATCTCTCATGGATCCATGCTGACATTCCCTTGTTGACATGTCACATCTTCTCAAGTGTTCTGTGACATCACAGATGTCTGTTACATATCAGTTCTATAGCCTCTCAAGGTTTCTCTATAAATATATTTACTTATATTCACTTCTCGTTGTTTTTCTGGGATGGGATTTTTCCAACACTCTCTGAGTCCAACCCGAACCCGTCTCCCGCGTTCACTTCGGTCTCGGATTCTTCGATGTCAGCATAAGCTCCGCTCTCTGATTCTGCACTTACTTTGACTAAGGTGTCCAGCGACCACGATGCTTTCGCCTCTGCAACTTTGTCGTCATCTTCGACTTCATTCGTCTTTGTGGAAACCAGTTCTTCTTTCTCCCCCTCGTCGGTTTCTTGCTCTTCTCGATTATCAGAGTCTTCATCTTCTGCCTCATCATCGGCAGAATCTCCTTGGTTTTCGATCTCCGCGACGCCCTCTTCTTTTACTGACGTCTCCATGGGAGCTTCGGTTTCATCCTGGCATCCGTTTCCAATAACCTTTTCACCGGAAGGAGCTATGTTTTTCTCCATTTCATTATCGTTGTCATCCTCTAGTTCTTCCAGTTGCATATCCATTTCATTTGCTCTATGTATGTTGTTTACTGATATGTCTTCAACAAGGTCCTCGGTATCTGAATTTGGAACTGATTTCAGCTCTACAACGTCATCTTGACCGTCTGTCGCATCATCAGATTTTACCAGGTCATCTTCTTCGCCCTCCTTAGCAATACAACTTTGGTCATCTGTTGGTTCCTCTTCATCGTGTTCTTCAGTTTGGCATTGTTCTTCATCTTCAGTAGACTCATTAACATTATCGGTAGCTTCCTCTTCCTCTCCTGCAGTTTCAGTCTCTCCGATCTCCTCAGTGGCAGATACAGCCTCTGAAGACCTCGCTTCCATGCCATCCTCAGAGTCTTCTCCAGTGGTTTCAGATGCTTCTGGTCTTTTGCTTTCATCAGTCTCATTCCCGATATGGACTGGCTCCTCCCTCGTTTCACCCTCGTCCATACTTTCTGTCGATGCAAATTCCGTAGACTCTTCGGCACTCTCGTTTTCAACAGTTTCTGCTGCCTCTGTTTCAGCTTGCCCCAAATCTTCATCTGCAGTTTCATCCATTGACTGTTCCTCAACTTTAGCAGTCTGTGATGGTTCTTCATTGATTTCCATTCCCTCTTCTCCACATGTCTCATCTTCACAGCTCCCTGATTCAGGATTACTTTCCTCTCCGGCAGTCTCCCCTTTTCCAGCAGATTCCCTTCCGGTTGTGTTGATGACATCACCTTCTTCTCCTTGTTCAGTTCCGTCTTGATTTCTGTCCACTTCAACGTCCTCCTCCTCTCCGTAAGACAGATCTTCACTGGTGTTTCTTTCACCACTTCCTTCTTCTATGTCGGATTCAGTGACAACCTTGGAGGTTTCTTCTTCTGCAGTTTCATTTTCAGCCATGATTTCTTTGGTGTTAACCTGTTCAGGAGTTTCTTCTTCTACATTTTCATTCTCAGTCGTGGTTTCTTCAGCATATTCCTTCTCAGATGAATCTTCCTCTGCGGATTCAGCCTCAGCCATGATCTCTTCTGTGTTTTCCTTCTCCAGCATTTCTGCTCCTGCAGTTTCATCTTCGGCTAGTATTTCCTCCACAGGGTCCTCAGATGTTTGTTCTTCTCCAGTTTCATCTTCAGCATTGTCCTGCTCAGATGTTACCTCATCTGCAGTTTCATCCTCAGCCATACTCTCTTTGTCGTTATCCTGCTCAGAAGTTTGTTCTCCTGCAGTTTCATCTTCATCAATTTCTTCTTCAGCATTGTCATTTTCAGACATTTCTTCATCTGCAGTTTTATCCCCAGCCATGTCGTTTTTGGAGTTGTCCTCCTCAGTAGTTTTGTTTTCTGCTGTTTCAACTTCAGTCATGGTTTCCCCTGCAGGGTCCTTCTCAGATGTTTCTTCTTCTTCAGATTCAGCCTCAGCTATGATCTCTTCTGAAGGGTCCTTCTCTGATGTTTCTTCTTCCGCAATTTCGTCTTCAGTTCCTTTGGTAATCACCTGATCGGGAATTTCCTCCTGGGCAGTTTCTTCTTCCACCATAGTTTTTTCAGCATAATATTGCTCAGACGTTTCCACCTCTGCAGTTTCATCTTCAGCCGTGGTGTCCTCTGAAGGGTCCTTCTCAGAGGTTTCTTCTGCTGCAGTTTCATCTTCATCACTTTCAGACAATTCTTCATCTGCATCCCCAGCCATGTTGTATTTGGATTTATCCTGCTCAGCTTCTTCTTCTCCACATTCATCAATGTTTTCTTCATCATTGTCCTTCTCAGATGTTCCTCTTTCTGCAGTTTCAGCCATGTTATCTTCTGCACGGCCCTTATCATATGTTTCTTCGAGTGCAGATTCATCTCCAGCTGTGGTTTCATCAGCATCCTCTTGCTCAGACGTTTCGTCTTCTGCAGTTTCATTTTCACAATTGTTTTGGTCACTATGGTCCTTTTCAGATAGCTCTGCATCTTCAGTTTCCCACTCAGAAATTATTTCCTCTGCAGGATCCTTCTCAGATGTTTTATCTTCTGTAGATTCCTCCTTGGCCATGACCTCTTCAGCACTGTCTATCTCAGATTTTTCTTCTAGTGCAGTTTCATCCTCAGCCATTGATTCTTCAGAATGTTCAGTTTCTGCATCTTCAGCACTGCCCTTCTCAGATATTGCTTCTAGGGCATATTCATCCTCAGCCATTGATTCTTCAGAATGTTCCTGCTCAGACACTTCTGCAGATTCTGCCATAATATTTTCACCGTGGTCCTTCTCTGAAATTTGTGTTTCGAATTTTGTGTTTTCATCCTTGCTTTCTTCAGTAGGATCCTGCTCAGAGTTTTCTTCTTCTGCAGTTTCATTTTCAACAATGGTGTCTTTCAAGTCATCCTGCTCAGCAGCTTCATCCACGGCCATGAATTCTTCTGTAGGGTCCTTCTCAGATGTCTCTTCTTCCTCAGTTCCATTTTCAACAATAACGTCATCAGCATTATCCTTCTCTGAAGTTTCTGATTCTTCAAGCACCGTTTCTTTTGCATCGTCCATCTCAGAAGTCTTTTCTAGGTCAGATTCATCTTCGCCAATGATTCCATCGCCATGGTCTTTTTTAGTTTCGTCATCAGCCTTCATTTCTTCTGAAGGGTCCTTCTTAGATCTTTCTCCTAGTGCAGATTCATCCTCGGCTATGATTTCTTCAGTGATGTCCTGCTCAGACGTTTCTTCTTCTGCAGTTCCATCCTCAGCCATGATCTCATCATCATTGTCCTTTTCAGATGTTTCTTCTGCAAACTCATCTTCAGTGATGTGCTTCTCAGATGTTTCTTCTGCCAGTTCCTTCTGCCCATTACACTTCACTTCTCTCACAGCATCAAGAATAACATTTTCTACAAAAATTTCTGCTGCTTTGTTTTCTTTCACGGTTTCGGCAGCATGTTCAATGATCGCTGTAGGTATGATTTTTTGCGCATTTGCCCTATCGCTTTTCTTGGAATATAGTATTCTCGCCAAGTCAAAATCAATCCATACAGGGGCCATATGCATAGCCTTGGCAAGGATTGGAGGCTGTGATACATTTGTGTTCTCTTTACATGATTCACATTCACAGAATTCGTCATCATTTTCACTGCGCTGGTCACTGTAAGATGTACCCGTTGTTGCTGTACAATCTTCATCACGTCCCCCCTTTCGTGCATCAATGGATTTTTTCTGCCTGGTCGTTAACCTCCTTCGTCCCTTACTTTTCTCAGTTGAATTACATGATATGGCCTCTTTATGAGGTGTTGCTTGTCCAGCTCGGCCTTCAGCCTTCCTCAGTTCTCTGTCTATACTAGATTGTATCCTTTTTCGGACTTGACATTTTAATTCACTTATCATGTGGTCTACCTCTTCATTATCCCCCAAGTTCCAGCGCACTTTGAACTCTGTCATTGCATTGACATAATGCTTCATGAACTGCTTTTGTAGTTTGTTTAGTAAATTCAACAGCCACATGGGATCAGGATCTTGAGAAATCTTTTTGGTTAACTGTACTCTTTCAAAAATGGAACTTGTATTGTCCTCTTGACAGGCTCTCCCAACTACTTCTAGAAATTTCTCAACACTGCCACTGTTTCCTGAACTATTTGTGTTTCCTGAACTCTGTGGTGTTTCTGGCAATTCCCTTGGACTATCAATACTTCGTATTGTTTCATCTGAGCCAGGCTCGTCTTCCTTTTGATCAGTGTCTGTTGTTTGTCCCATTTGTCTATCTGGTGTAAATTGAGTGTCCCTTTGTATGTTTTGTGATGGCTCATTTGATGCCGCGGCTGTTGATTCTACACTTGCTTCGTCTACGGCCTCATCGACTTCTTGCACCTTCATCAGTGTGTCTACCTCCACATTGCCATTGGTTTGGACACCACTGTTTACACTGCTGTTCCCCGAGCCAGTGGAGCCACTGTTGACATCTACACCTGATGATGATGTACGATTTAAGTCCTCGTCTAGGGAATGATGACCATTATGCTTTACTATTTGTCCGCTTTGTGAAGGCTCACAAAGCCACAAGGATTGTAGGATATTCATTAGCTCTCTGTATTTTTGATCTTTGGCAGTTTCATTAGCCGGATCAAACTCTATTAACTGCAAGTTAACAAGGCAATCCAAGAGACCTTGAGCGGAAGTGCTTAGTTTACGTCCATACACTGGGGAAATTTCAGGTAAACTGTTACATCGATCAGTCTTTGGACTTAGAAGCACCTTCATCACCTGCACCGAGGAGTGAAAGACCTTTGATGGGTCATTTGTCCGATCACAGTTGCAGGTATTTTCTGCCTTCGAGGTGTTTGTTTGATCACTAGATTCAGGGACGTTGTTCATCAACACTCCATTGGCATTCTGAGGTTTCATTTCATGTTCTGCAGCAGACTTCTGAGCATTTTCCACCTCTCCCATTTTGCCGATACCCTCTGTGAGCTCACCATTTTCATGTCCTTCACAGTTTCTGTCAAATTCGTCTACATTGTCGTACATTACATTGTCAGCTGGGATGTTTTTCAACCACTCACTGACCACCTCTGTGGGTGATGCATTTGGTAGCCTGGATGGGAAAAGATCTTCTGTCTTCTGTTGCGATGAACTAGTACCTGTTCGGTGTCTGCACTTGCTGCTTCTGTCACTTTTGTGATCATGAATATGTGTCCTATTAAGGACATTTGAATTTGATTGGCTATCTGCCTGATAAGTGTCAGACTTTTCATCGCCATTATCTGAAAATGGAAGTGACTGTGACAAATCACTGTCATCTTTGGAGCCATCCTGGGATATCAGCAAAGGTTCTGTATTGGTTTTTCGTGTGTCTGATATTTTTGATTTTTTTGACCTGACTGACAGATTTTCTTGGTCTTCCACAGTATGTATAAGTGCATCTTTGGAAGCTGTTGATACTTTTGTACATGCTGAAATATTTGACTTTGCTGACGTGGCACTGGGTGGCCTTTCTTTAGCATCCTCTATGTTCACAAACAGGATTGTTGAAGATTTTACAGAGATGCCCGATTTGTCTGTTTCATCTTCAGTCATTATTTCACATTGAGAAACCTTCGATGTTTTAGATACAGCAGAAGTAGTTGACTTTGCTGACTTCACTGACTGCACAGTTGTCGGCCTTTCTTGAGCTTCAGCATCAAGTAAGATACCTCCAGATAACTTTGAGGGGCTATGTTTTTTAGAGATGTTGGATTTTACAGATTTGTTTGACTGGGCACTTGCTACTCTGATTGCATTATCCTCCTCAGTAGGTCCTTCATCAGCAATACATCTTTCAGATCTTTCAGGTGTAACTTGAGATGCCATTGTGGTTCCCAATTTTACAGATAGATTTGACTTGGCGGATTTTGCTGACATGGAGCTTTGTGGTCTCTTTGCAGTTTCTTCTGCAGCGTGTCCTTGATCTTGACTAACATCACTAACCTCTGAAGGACATTCACAAACTTTATATTTCTTAGACACAGCACCATTAGTTGACTTTGCTGACTTCGAAGCTGATATGTTTGATTTAGCTGATTTCACTGACTTGGCACTTGCTGCTCTGTCCATAGTTTCTTCTTCAGCAGGTCCTTCAATGTGAATATAATCACCATTTTCAACAGGGCGTTCGGAAACTTTTGGTTTTTTAGATACGGCTGAAGAAGTTGACTTAACTGATTTGGCTGATTTGACTGACAGGGAGCTTGGAGCTCTTGTCTGAGGTTCCTCAGTTTCATTTTCCTGAAGAATAACAATAGGTGCAGCTGGGCCTTCAGAAACATCTGATAGTTCATATGTTATTTTAACATTTGACTTTTTGGATCTCACACATGGTCTTTCAGATGGAACTTCAGATGCCTTTGAACCCGTAGATCTTACAGAAATGCCGGACTTTGCCGACCTTTCGGACATGTTGCTTGCCGCTCTGACCTCGGCTTCCTGTTTGGCAGGTCCTCCATCCAGAATATCATCTCCATCTCCAGCAGTTAATTTAGAAACTTTTGAATTGGCAGATACAGTTGAAATGTTAGATTTTTGGGATTTGACTGAAATGTTGCTTGGTGATCTATCCTCAGGGTCCTCATTGTCAGTGGCATGTAATTCTGCCAGATCGTTTGAGTTTGACTCCATCGAACTGACAGAAACATGAGACTTGATGGATTTTGTGGATGCTCTGTCTTCTGTGTCATCGTTATTTGGAATATCTCCTTGTTTGGATTTGTTTGATTTAACAGATTTACAGCTTTCTGCTCTCTCTGTCGTTAGCTGATGGTCATTTTCTCCATCAGATGTTTCAACATTTAATAAATCAGCAGATACTGATTTTTTGTTTCTTGAGGAAATATGAGAAGTTGCTGATTTATTTGAGAAGGAACTTGCTGCCCTCTCTTCAATTTTACTCTCTGTATCTGCTGTAAGCTCAAAACCTTTTTCCGAAGGCACTTCACTAGCTTTCGATTTCTTCAATATTACTGATGCATTTGATTTGACGGATTTTTCCGATTTTGTACTTGCAACATAGGACCTTGCAGACTTTGCTGACACAGCACTTGGTGCTCTGTCCAAGTCTTCGTCAGGACAATTTTGTTCATCAGAAACATCAGCTGTGCTTTCAGAATGTGCGCTTGCTGGTCTCTCTTGAGCTTCCTCGTCATCTACAACATGGACTTCGGGTGGGACTCCAGAGGCCTTTGAGATCCCAGATTTTGCAGAGATGTTGGACTTTGCTGACATGGCACTTCCTCGCCCTGCAGTTTCCTGTTCAGCCGCCTTTTCATCAGGAATATGACTTGCATCTCCAGCAGGACTGGCTGTATTCCCTTCAGAAGGATCTCCAGGTTCTCTTGATGTCTTTGATTTTGCAGAATGATGTGACCTTGTTGATTTAGCCGACATGCCACTCGCTGCTCTTTCTCCAGGTTCCAGCTCAGCCTTTCTGCCAGATACTTTTGAGCTCCCGGATGTCCTAGAGTTGTTTGACTTGGCTGCGCTGGAGACTCTGCCTTCAATTCCGTCTTCTCCATATCCTCCATCAGGCATGTCACCGTTAACAGATGGAACTTTACCTTTTCTAGACCTAGCAGAGACATTGGACCTAACCGATTTTGTTGACATGACGCTCGTTGCACGCTCTGTAGTTTCTTGTGCAGTGGTTCCATTGTCTGGAACATCACCACTATTTACAGTCAAATTTCCAGAATCCTTGGATTTGTTGGATACGGCAGAAGCATTGAACTTTGCTGAATTGGTTGATTTTGATGAAATATTACTTGGAGCTCTCACCTCAGACTCAATCTCTACCAAATCACCCTTTTCATCAGTAGTATCAGAGCATTTAGACTTTTTCGGTCTTGAAGAAACATTAGATTTGGTAGATTTCAGTGACATGGTGCTTGATGCTCTCTCTTCCATGTTGTTATCATTCACTGTGTTTTCTTCAGATTTAACTGCAGAAGACTTTCTAGAGGTTCTGGAGATATTTGACTTTGTTGATTTGGCCGACAGGACGCTTTGTGATCTTTCCTCACTTACAAAAGCCTTTGATTTATTTGAGATCTCTGATGCATGTGACTGTGTAGACTTTCTTGATGTGGAACTTGCTGGTCTTTCTACATTGCACTCGTCTCCTGCAGTATCTTCCTGCGACGACGCCACAGGGGTCTTTGAGGTCCTCGATCTTCTGGAGACATGAGACTTGGCTGACCTCACACTGGAGACACTTCCTTCTCCTGTATTAACTTCATCAGACATCTCTACACTTTTGTCGGACGGAACTTCAGAGCATTTGGATTTTTTGGATTTTGCTGAAATATTCGACTTACCAGATTTTGCGGAAATTGAGCTTGCTGAACAGTTTTCTGTTTCTCCGGATTCCTCTATCGCAGTGTCTTCAGCGGAGATGTCACCACTTTCTACAGCAGGGCTTTCTAAAAATTCTGATTTTTCTGATAAAGCTGAGACATTTGACTTTGTGGATTGGGTGGATTTGAATGACATGCAACTGGATGCTGTCTCTTCCGTTACATCCTCTGCATTTTCACCATCAACATTATCTTCATCAGTAGATATTGCAGAGGCATTTGATGTGTCTGACATTGTCGTGTTATCATCTACATCCAAATAACGGTGTGATCTTTTCGATTTACTCGATCTGTTAGAGGTATTAGACCTGGCACTTTTTGGCCTGTCTGGAGATTCCTCTTTAGTAGTGCGATCATCAGGAATGTCACTACCGTCACTCTTTGCTGATTTGGTTGATTTGACTGACAACTTACTTGGAGCTCTTTCCATTGTTTCCTCGTGATCATTAGAGGATATTTCTGCTTGAACCTCAGACGAATTTGACTTTATTGATCTGGCAGAAACATGGGATTTGGTAGATTTCGCTGATTTGTATGACATGGCACTAGCCACCCTCTCATCTTCTGGTTGGTTCTCATCAGATCCTTCAGCTGTTTCCTCATCTGTATTGTCAGCACCATCTACAAATGGATTTTCAGAAACTGTTGATTTGTTATCAGTGGAACTATTTGACTGTCCTGGTTTTCCTGACATGGCACTAGCTGTTCTCTCTGCCGTGCCGTCTTCATCAGTTGAGTTAGCTCTCTGGTCCAGGTCCATAGATGTTCTTGAAGCAGAGCTTGGAGGTCTATTTTCTTCTTCTTCACCATCAGCATCATCAATTATTTTAGATTGAAAAGATCTCTCTGATAAAGCACTATGAGTTCTCACGTCACTCTCATCTTTCATTGTATCTTGCTCTTCTGGACTTTTATTGGTTTTTGATCTATTCGATCTTACAGAGGCCCCTGATCTTTGTGATAAGTGGCTAGGGGCTCTGTTTACATGATTGCTTGGTTCTGGTGGAAGCTCCGATGCCTTTGAGGTTCTAGTGGAGATGTTTGACCTAGACCTGGATGACATGGAACTTGGCACTCTGTCTTCAACTACCTCTTCAGTACTTTCTCCTTCATCCAACACTTCATCCATTTGCGGCTCCTCCTCGGTAGAATCTTGAACTAACATGGCACTTTTGGAACATTCGGGATCTCCATCCTCATTGATTAGTATTTCCTCAGATGTTACAGAGGTGTGAGATTTAACAGACATGGCACTTGATGACTGTTGTCTCTCGGTCTTCCCTGATTTGAATTTCTCTCCTGCAGAGATGGTCGACGTTGGGCTATTGCTACCAGATGCATTTGTGGTAGGGTCATCCAAAGTTACACATGTGCATTTTGTCTTTGATGACTTAGAAGTTGTTGACAGTGGTGAGGACATTTCTCTCCCTGGAGTCGAGGATTTCAATATTCTTTTGGACATTCCAGAATGAGCAGAAGCACCGGATCCCCTACTTCGAGGGCTTGGACATACTTTTTCAGCACATAAATCTGATCTTGAAACACCTGTAGGAAGATCATCCTCCTCATCGTCTCGGCCCTCTGTGAGAGACGCTAAGATCATAGAGGATTCACTGATGGCAGAGCCTGCCCTTTCTTCTCTATCTGAGACCAGCGTTAATGGGCCACATATCTGACCGCTTTGGGTCGGAACCAAAGTCACTCTCTCTGGTATTTCCTCAGCGTTGTCGACCCCATCGACCACGGAAGATCGTCTTTTATACCTCTGAGGGCACACGTCGCTCGTGATCGTGCAATACTCTATGGTGTCCACTGTATTGATGGTGCTCTCCACCCAGGTCTCCGTCTCCACCACGTGCCCGCCGCATTCCTCACTCGACATGGACGTAGTTTGCGTGTTTTTAACCTCTGTTCTCTGGCAGACCGTTGTGTGCGAGGATGCGTTCGAGCTTGACGACGCAACGTTGCCGCCACCTCCCTGCGCTTCTGGAATCGTTTGGTTGGTCCAGTTGTGGTACTCTTGACATTGATCGCAACAGTGGGTACAGTGGGCCTCCTCCATGTGTTTTTGGTAGCGCTGGGTGAAATACGCCTCCTGCGCCTCGCAGGCGGAGATGACGTGCTCCGATTCGGAGCAGCTTTCCACGCTGCTCTGCTCAAGGTAGTAGCCGCACCCCTGGCGGTCCTCGCAGGATGTCGGACCTCCGTTCCTCGTGACTTGCGTGGACCACTGCAGCGTCTCGTCGTTGTGGAGCCTGAAGCGCACCTTCATTTCCATCGAGAGGCTGCCGTCCTCGTTGATGACGACGCATTTCTCGATGTCGTCATCCATCATGGCCTCGCCTGGGTCGGGGTTGGAGTCCACATGCTCCAGGGAATTTCTGCCATCCGGTAATGGCTTGTCAGAGGATCTGTTGGTGCTGGAGTTGGTCCCGGGCTGGGTCGCGGTTTTCTTTTTCTCCAGTCCTTGGTTTAACATGAAGTCCAAAAGGATAAAAGGGGAGCGTTGAGGAGAGAGAAAGAGAAAGAGAAAGAGAAAGAGAAAGAGAAAGAGAAAGAGAAAGAGAGAGAGAGAGAGAAAGAAAGAATTTAGACTGAAGTAACCATATCTGTTCTATGTTGACATGTTCACATTCTCCCACACTGACACTTGAAAATGTTTCATTGTAAAATGAGCTTACTTCTATTTATATTGAAAGATACATAGTACATATATAAAACATTTTCAGACAAAATGTTCACATCAATGTTTGACATCCATCCAAATAAGCTCCTACAGACGTGAAATGATATAGTTGAGTTAATGCAATTAATCAATTAATCAATTAAACATTTTTAGTCCTTGCAGCATCTGCATGACTATGTTACTTACTCTCCTGTTCCTCAGCGCAGCCAGTGGAGCTCAACCTCACATGTACTCTGGGAATGTTTTCATCCACTGTTTTCCGCAAATTCTCCAAGATGGCGGGGTGAGAAGGCTCACGTCCTACGCAGATAAGCACACTCGGGCAGTGCATGAGACCCTGCACGCTGTCTATCTGGAAGGAAAGAAAAGAGAAACATCAATCAATGGCAACTATTTTAACACCAGGAGTGTGTGGCTTAGCCAATACAAGTCCTTTCTTAATCAACCCTATATTCACATCCCATGTGGGAGTGTCCGCCCAGATGTATGATGGATAGATCAGCCTACCATTGGGTACAGTCCACTGGGTAGACTTGGAGGTTCATCTATCCATACCACAGCTATAATACACAGGAGTCCTTGAATGAGAAGTACCAGCACAGATTGTTTTTCAACGTGACGGGGACATATCAACAATCTGTTTTCATGTTGATATAGATTATCTTAACTCCGTATTAAGAATGAATGAATGATGATTATCAGTATGAAATACAACAAAATATCCCCAAAAATATTGTATAATGTACTCTTGGAAGGTTGTCTCTTGAGTGAATGAGTGCAATGGCTATGATTTAAATCCCCTTTTACGTGCTGAGACTCAGCCAAGGTCTCCCGGCGAGATTAATGAACTAATCGGGCATAATCCCCAGTGATAATGAGATAATGGGAAGCAGCCATTGTCATTTAAGAGTGTCAGTATTACTCAGGGGGATTATCTGCTGATTTAAGGAAAAAAACAAGACTAAACACCTTAAATTAAAATGCAGCAGCCTAGTGATTGTAATCCATAACACACAATATAATTACTTTATGATTGATATGCTGTGGGGTCTACAGTTGGTACTGAGTTTTGCCCTGTGCTGTAATGTGATTCAAAATATGTAACCCTAACCCTATATAATATTGAAGTTGGGGGAAAGTCAATGTGTAATAAGACGGTGTATAACCCTGACACACTTGATATGAATAAACAACAATTAACAACTTTTCTGTCCAAAGTGCCTTTGATCGTATTTCCTTATGGAGGAATGTCAGCAAAGAAAGGTTGAATAATCCCACCTTGCTCGCATTACATTCTTTTAACTATCATCGTTCAAATGATATGAATAGGATATCTTCAGTAAAAGTAGAAATGGTTGAGGGAGACACCGACTGAATCCACTTTAAATGTTTAACCTCACTAATGACCAACATATGGGGATTGACGTTAATTTCATTTAATTACATTAAATGATTTAAACATCAAAATAACCCACCCTCTGCTGCAAATACTTCTCATAAAAGGTTCTAAAACTGTGACACCTAGCCTGAACGTGTGAAATATTGAAAGCCATTCCGATGTGATTTGGCTCCTAAGCAGAAGCATTTTGATGACGATGCAATTTTAAAACACACATCGCCGTATCTACTGTCACTTAAAACAGATGAATGCCTTCAACTCAGTCACACACACCAGCCCCAGGTATGGATAATTAATTGCCCGTGTGCAGGATGCGTTTCTGAGACACCTCCAGATTCAAACTAAAGGCAGAGGGAGGATTCTCCACATTGACCTGTTTCTCTCAAAAATAGCTCAGACGTGACCAAGATGAATGGGGCGTTGCGGAGATACACACATTCTAAATTTATATGTAGGAAATCTCACTGTATTATAGGCCTATAAGGTTATCCCG
>OOFG01063296.1:0-10657 GCA_900323295.1 Molva molva | reverse complement strand
GGAGCAAACAAATTTTTTATTCCATCAATCAGATTCGAGGGCGAAAAGGTCTGGTATTACTTTGATGATATAAAAGCCATCATCCCAGAGCCACAACCTGCCACATCTTCAGCTCGACACTTCTGCGTGTTGCCTGAGATCTGGGCAAAGCACACAAACAAATGTGTGTAAAACACTGGAATTGGAATTGCCCTGTTCAGCCCTGTTCTAATGTTTTTGTATGTGTTGTTTTTATGTGTTCTCTGTTTTTAGCATGTACATGTATGTTATGTACATAACATGTACATTTCAGGGGGGAATAAAACCCAAATGACTCCTGACTTGGAAACATTAATCACAATTACTCTGGTGTCAATTAATCAATCGTCCACCTGCATGTATTGACAGGCAGCTATACACTATGGTTCCTTCTAGACGTCCTGCCTCTAACATAACATAACGTTTTAACATGGTTAAAAACATAAAATATAATGTAGATAATATTGGCCCAATCAAGGATTCAAGTTCAATCTATTTCATTTTGCAGTGCTTCAAAAGTACATAACATACATAGGCTAAAAACAGAACACATAAACATAGTATACTTATTATCATTACCGAAATCATCAACCTCATTTCCAAAACCTATGTATCATTACCGCAACAGGTGTTCATTTAATGTTAATTTAATGAATGGAAAAATAGTACTTTACTTTTAAATGCATGTGCAGAATCTATACGTTATGTACTTTCAGGTTTGCCACATCATTTTGAAAATATGTCAGGTTTCAATGAAAAATCAAAAATATTAGGTTGTAGATTGCGGAAGGTGTTGCGGTAATGAGAGAAATCAGTCAAAATCCAATAAAAATATTAATTAAAAATATATTATTTCAGAGTTTCAAGTAACTGCATAAATGTTAATAATCAATTTGTAAAAATGTGAAAATATATTCGCTTTCCTAATGATCTTGACGTTTTCAGACCGTTGCGGTAATGAGATTTTTAAGAACTTGTTTTGGAAAATACGTTCAAAAAGGTGTTCAATTGTCAGTAAATGTTTTTAAATAGCACTCACAAACACTTTAGTGCTAAAGATTTAGTGTGCTACAATTCTAGATGCTTTAGCGGAATATCCATACAGGGTTAGTAGTATACAGCTGTTAAAATAAATAAATAATATATATCCCAAAATCTGAATCGGGATTGGGGAGGAAAAAATGGTATCGGAACATCTCTACTGAGAACACCTCAATAAGTAATTACTGGTACTGTAGCTCTCGTGTTGAATTTAGAACACAGTTAAGCAGAACAAGTACTGGTCTCTTGCCTACTTGTTATTATTCCCTCATTATTGACATATACACACACATACAGTTATACAGTAATACACACGTACACATTCAGTAATACAAAAGTAAACATACATTAACAGGTATACATACGTACACAAAGCTGTATGCATAAGTACACAACACCCATACAGTAATACATACAGTAATACATACGTACACATACCTAAAACTGTTATGGACTTGCCATTTCCTTTAAGGGATACCCACATTATCCATTCAGAGGGCTATGCGATATCAGGTCCTAAATAAGCCTATTGATATTTGCTTCATTTAGTTACTTATTTAGATATTTTAGAATTAGTGGGTTCATAAATGTCTCTGGCTTGCTTGATGTGCAGTTAGATGATATTTGACAATGGTGCGGTAAATGTATATTGTAAATTGGTTTGAACCCTGTGACCCGGATGTGGAGGGGAGTTTCCTTACTTACCACTCGGGATCTGATGGAGTGAAGCTTGCTCTAGGGGTGGGCGATACTGCAAAATTGGGTTTCGATCCGATACCAAGTAATACAGGACCAGAATCACCGATATTGATATCGATACTTTTTATTATTCAAAGCGGCAATGTATTTTCATGTAGGGGAGAGCTGTGTGTCATGATTTATGAGGTGAATGCATCATCAAAACGCCAAATCTGAATACATTTTCATGACCACTGAATGATATGCCAAAGGTTAGCAATCATTGAAAGGTGAGTGGTAGAATATAATTTCTACCTAAAAACAAAAATATTGTTTTTATTATTGTAAATTGAATGTGCCAACATGAACAAAGGTTTTTTGAATAAACAAAGTGCACACAATTATTTGTGGAGAACAAACAAAAAAAATATCACTAGTACATCCCTCTATGTACCTGCCACCTCTACACAGTACACCTGCTACCACCAAACTACTACATCCCTCTATGTACCTGCCACCTCTACACAGTACACCTGCTACCACCAAACTACTACATCCCTCTATGTACCTGCCACCTCTACACAGTACACCTGCTACCACCAAACTACTACATCCCTCTATGTACCTGCCCCCTCTACAGTACACCTGCTACCACCAAACTACTACATCCCTCTATGTACCTGCCCCCTCTACAGTACACCTGCTACCACCACACTACCACACGGGGGCAGCTGATTGAGAATACGTTTTTAATTAGAGTCAAATAGACGTCACTGTAGGGCTGCACGATTCTTGATCAAATGAGAATCACAATTTTCTTGCTTAGAATTGAGATCACAATTTTCTCAAGATTTGTTTTCAATAAAAATGTTTATTGCACTAATTTACCTGATACAGAAGGAAATACAACAAAAAATATGATGGTGCCTGATATAGGACCGGCACATCAACTTTGGACCACAGAAAGGGAATACTCCTGATTTTAGCTGAAATGCAACGGCTTCATGAACCATCTTCAGTCTCTTGTGTTCTCTTACTTGCACAACCTTTGAACAAAGTATTTTTCTGCGTGTGAGTAAGATGAGAGAGGTAGGTATGCTTGTTAAAATGTAAACCACAGTTAATATAACAAGTCTGTGAAAATTTTTAGGGTTCAGTGAGTAATGGAGATATGTTTTGTTTTCCCCTGAACACCTTTTCTGAAGGGGAGCTTGTAGCAGGAATACAGAGGTGTTTCCTTGTGCAGCATTTTCCTACACACCTCGCGGTGCCGGTGAGATGTGTTCACGACAACGAAACGTTGTGTGCACAGACAGTTCTACTCTTTATGAAATGGGCACAACGTAGAAGAGAGAACCTGAAACTGGATCCTATTGACGCTACAATCGATCTTCAAAAAGGAGGCGTAGTATCTGTAGTATCGATATTTTGAGATCGATCCACCCAGCCCTAGTAGGCAGCTTTCCAGTAGTCAATTTATGAATAATTTTGTCCATTCTGCCAGTGACACACATTGTGAGTACAATGGAAGGAATCTGAATTTAACAAAAGTCAGCATCATATTCCAATACCGAGAGATGAAGTGAGTCAACAAGCCCTTTTGAACGTCAGGTCAGATACTTCCTGTGGTGATCTTCAGACCTGCTGGTGCAATGTGTATACACACGGTTCTACATGAAGCACTGCACTTAGTCCCCAATAATAAAGTATTTGTTGCATTTTGTGAAGAGACTGGGGCGGATTTTGAAATTTACAGTTGCAGATACCTTGATTATCTGCCTCACAATGAACTCTCATGTTTAATGTTTATCACAGTTACACAGTTAGTCACATACACACTTCACATTACAGTACTGTATCCGTGTAAACCGTGGTCATAGCATGCTGTAACATCTCAAGCTGTACTGCAGACTTCTACCACTGCCCCACTCTGGGGGCAGAGACACCAGAGTGCTCATACCTGAACAGATGGCTATAGTCCACATGGTACAATGCCATTAGACTTTGAGAGAATCACAGTGCTGTTATATAAGATGATGGCGTATTTCAGAACATCGGCAGCATTGCCAGATTGGGCGGTTTACATGTGTGTGTGTGTGTGTGTGTCTGAGAGAGAGAGAGATAGAGTGCAGTTCCTTGTCTACCACCTAACGTAATAGTTATTACGCTAATTAAGTCGCATTCAGGTGTTTATTGTGCTCACCATTGGCCTTTTACATGCCTTTTTTGTGTGTTGTGTATTAATGTCAGCTCATTCATGTAAGACACATTTTCTGCTGTTGTCAGTGTGTTCTTTACGCAGATCACATTTTGTGTGGCTGTGTCACTGCACACGGACCTTGTGTGTGTGTGTGCGTGTGCGTGTGTGTGTGCGTGCGTGTGTGAGAGATAGATGAGAGATGTTCCTTGTATACCACATAACGTCATCACACAGTATATGGTTAATCGATTTTCTGGCAACATACGTTTTGGGCGGGTTTTCAGTTGATTGGGCTGTTTTTAGACTGTAGTTGGGCTGGAAATTGCCAATCCGATCTGGCAACACTGAACATAGGCTCTGAGTCTCTCCACTATAGAAGAGGAATGAGATGTCATGAAACAACTGGACACGGTTCCATTTGAAAGACATAGTGAGAGGGTGAATGAGCTGTAATACGAAATGTACAGGTAAGGCCAGACAGTAATGTTTGTTGTCAATGACACCATGACAGTATGTGTGTCTTTTTAGTATGTATGAGTGTACTTTCAGACCATATAACAAAATGACTTTTCTATATTTTGTATACTGAGGGTGATGGAGCTGGATGGAAATAACAACCCTACACACATGTGTTCAGGTGGACGGAGGATTTCCCCTGAACACAGCTGGACGGCGTGGCACGGCACAGGTCATGGAGCCACAGTGGATGTGCCAGGCCAGTGAGCGGGAACAGAACAATGTGTCCTGTGAGCTCTGACGATGGTTCCCCATGCTCCCACCGTTGGACCCTGCAACACAGTATGTCTTGTTGATTGCTTGGGGGGCCTTTACAATGTGCTCACTCCGGAGCATGAGAGTGGTGAGGCCTGCCTTACCAAATGATGTGGTGATCAGGGAGCGGTTTGCTGCCCGCCACGGATGCTGATGGGGTTCTCTCCACCCTATTCACCCTTCCTCAAACCCGCTGAAGAATTGTTTTCAGCGTGGAGGTGGATGGTGCATGATCCCAGCCCCATAAGCAGTTTTACTGGAGGCAGTGAGGGCTGATTGTGAGGCCATCCCTGTGGAGGATGTCGAGGGTGGCTGTGACGTCCCAGAAGGTGTTTCCCTCTGTGCCTTGAAAGGCACCAGGTGTGATGCTGATGGGGCGCTGGCCTAACAGGGAGGAGACCGTGATGTCCAATGTGATGCTATAATAAACAAGATTGGGAAAGGCTGACATTCACTTAGCTGCACTATTTATGCTGTCCCATACCAACCTAAAGTTATACTACTGTCCTTACTTTATATATCTGACTCATAGTGTATTCATATCTATACTACTGTCTACACTGTACATATCTGACCTGTAGTTTATACACCAAACATACAATAAGCAACGAAGCACCAGTAATAAAACAAAATAAATATACAATAAACAGCAAAGCATCCATAACTGAACAATGTATATTATAGTATAAAATAAGATGCAGTCAAATTGAGTAATCTAGTTAAAAATATGTTTTTTTTAGAGCAATTTTGAATTCTGTAATGGAGTCTAGTATGTGAATGTAAGGGGGGTTAGGGAGCTCCAAAGATTGGGTGCCACATAAGAGAAGGCCCTGGCACCCATTGTGCTGAGGTGGATGGCCAGGTGACCTGCTGAAGAACACCGCAGGGAGCAAGAAGTGTGTCAGTCTGGAAGAGGTCTGTGAGGTAAACAGGACAGATTATGCAGAGCTTTAAATCATAATAATACAGTTGTATAGTTTATCCGTTGTGACACAGGAAGCCAGTGTAATTGATTCAGCAGGGGAGTGACATGTTCAGTGGACTTTAAGTGTGTGATAACCCATGCTCCGTGCTACAGGTTTGGATGCCTGCCAGGATTGAATTGCAGTAGTTAATATGTGATGTGATCAAAGCATTGACCTTGAATTCCTGGAAGTGTTAGAGCCAGTCTGGAGACGTTTCGCAGATGGTTAAAGGCAATCCGGGAGACAAAGTTGATATGACTGGAGAGAGATTAAGGGTACTGTCCAGGATAACATCAAGGCTCTTAACTTGTGTGGAGACAGGTATGGTGGCTTTTGCAACAGGGGGTGAACAAATATTCGGTTTTGAGAGCCAATGAGGATTAGCTCAGTTTTACTACTGTTGAATTCTAATATACAGAAGTGGCCCCAACACTTCTGGAACTCTGTGATGAACAATGGAGCTTTCTGACCGGTAATTCTGAATGTGCACAGAATGTGTCCTGTCTCAAGGGAGGAAGCAAACCACTGATATGCAGTGCCCCCAACTCCAATGCTAGCCAGACGGTCCATGAGGCGCTGATGGGATACAGTGTCGAAGGCTGCAGTGAGGTCGAGGAGGATGAGGATAGAAAGTAAACCAGAATCAGCTGCACAGAGGGCTGTTCATGTATGTTTATCTATGTTTTGGGCAAAAGCCAGATTAGTGTTACGGCTGCGGACCGACGCCCCGCCCTCATGTGTGAAACCCTCCTTGTGTTTGATAGTTGTATTCAAATGACCATGTGTTGTTCCCCGCATGTGATTGTTCTGCCAATATGTTAATCCTGATGTGCGATTCCCGGATGTGAACCCGGATGCTCCTGCATGGGAAAGCCGAGGATCTGAAGAGCACAAAAGACTGGCCGGCTCAACAGTCGGGGCAGCTATGATTTCCAGCTGGCCGCTGTGTCTTTACTCATGTTGGTTGATACGCTATTGATTGTAAGTTGAGTAAACTGAGGCACTTGTTAGCTACCTGGGGACTGGGCCAGGGTAAGAGTTTAAGATACTGAAACATTTTTCCGTATCAGTATCGCAGCCTTCTCTTTGTTAGCGACACTAGGAGCAGGGGTGCTGTTTCACCTGTGTATTTTCCTCCTTTAGTTATATTTGTTTCTTTGATTTGAACAGCATCCAATGGCCCTTTTTATTTTGTAGTTCGCCTCCTCTATTTGTGTGTGTGGTTGGTTATCTAAGTTCCTTGTTAATAAATAACTTTACTTTACCACAAATATCTGGTTTTATGTTGCCTCCCCTTTCCCTAGCGAGCTGGGACGTACCATTAGCATTGTTCAAAGAGGTATTGCTGTCAAGGTAGATGACGAGTTGAGATGCAACTACTCTCAATCATTTTGGAGATGCTTGGTAAATAACAAATAGGTCAGTAGTTGTTATGGTTATTGGAGTCTAAACCAGGTTTTTCAGAGTTGGTCCGATTAAGGAACCTTTCAGTGAAGAGGGGACTGTACCAGTGGACAAAGAGAAGTTGATAGTGGTGGTTATCAGAGAGATGATAGAGGGTAAGCATGCTTCGACTAGGGTTGTGGGGATTGGATCCAGTTGACGTGGAGGTATTGGACTTAGTTATATGTTTGAAAATGGGATTTTCTGTTGGAAGACTGAAGTCACATAGAACAGTGGATGGGGACAGTTTAATGGTGCTGCATGATGTTAGCAGAGGCCAGCTGCTCATGAATTTTAGTTATTTTGGAGTTGAATAACATCAAAAATGCAGACCAGTGTTCAATAGCAAAGGCTGTTGTTCATACTGGTTTCAGGTGGTTTGGGTCACCTTTTCACTATGAAAAAGGGAGTTATAGTATTCCCTTCACCTGTACTGATGATTTTTGCATAAGAGGAGGTTTAAGCTATTGAGAGAGCATTTTTGTAGTGGAGTATATGATCAAAGTACATTTGTTTTTGAACGAAGTCCCATTTTGGTCCACAGCCTCTCCATGTGCCTACCTAAAGCCTTGCGCTGACATAGTCTAGGTGGGTACCATGGAGCATTATGGGTAAGGATGGGGAAAGACCGCATGCTCAAGTGTTTTGGAAGTAAATGGTAGAAGTGGGACAGGTCTGGAACTCTTTACATCAGAAGAGTTGAGTGTGGGCTTCTTTAAAAGAGGGTTTGCTCTCGCTGCTTTAAGAGTGACCAGAAAATGCCAATTGTCAAAGGTATTGAAAAGATGGGTGAGGAAAGGAAGGAGGTCAGGGACAATAGACTGAAGAAGGTTAAGAGAGGACATGGTTGAGAGGACCGTGGAGCCGAGGGGTGGTAGGGCGGTGGGAAGTGACCCAGGATAGTACCTGGTAGCTAAGGAAAGTCATCTTGGGTTCAAATTTAAGCTTATGACCTTGGGGTGTTTTTTATATACAAGTGAGGCAGTGGTATTTAGAATAAAGTGCTGGAAAATATTCATTTTTGATGAGAATTTGTCAAGCGGACAAATTCGCTTTTTTGTCTACTTGGGGCTTTTGTGCGTAATATTTTATATTGGAATGGCAGCAAGCCCAGAATCTTGTTTTGCTACTTTCCGCTTTGTTTCAGGACACTCCCTGCCAAATGTCATACTTGAAAGACTATTTTTGCGATTGTAGTACATCAATATTTGCATGTACATCACTTTGCCAGAAACATGTCCCAAAAACGGTGTTTTGGGACCCATGAGAGACCAATGGCCCTAAGTTGGGGGTGCTTGTTATCAACTTGTGATGTGAAACGATAGTGAAAAAAAGGCAGCAGAAAACATCCTGAAGGTTGGGCCTGGCTCCCAGTCTACCTACTTGATGTCTTGTGTTAACATTTTGAGTGTTGTAGGTTGACTTCAACAGGTGTACAGTGTTATGATAAATTGTTTTACTGGGAATTGCACTTACAGTTTTGAGAATGAGGTTAGAGTTTCAGGAAATGCACCTCAGCGATTGAGAAAAACTGTAATAATTGAACCATGACGTTACCATGTCATGTTCATGTATTCTATTTATTTTGTGTATTATTCGCATGGCGGGTATGTCTTGTTCCTCAAACTTCAATATTGGTAGCCTCTGTGCTCAGCTTCTGTCTTTTACAGCGATCCAGAAACGCGTGGTCGCCATTGGTTACTATCACTCTCTGCTTGCTACTGGTTGCTTAAAATGCTAATGGTTAAGGAGACAGTTCACTGCTGTGCATCCGCGCTGTCAGCCACTCCAGATAAGAGTGTGGTGCCTGCTCCACATGACTGAATGTTGCACAATAGAGATGATGAAGGATATCCACACAGGTCATTTGTCTCCGTTTGGCTACCAGAGTGAATTGGGAAGAGGAGGCATGGAATAGGGTTAGAAAATATGGAACAGAGGGATTATAATAATAATGGTAGACAAGCCAATCCTGTCCTCTGATCGGGTCGCACCATTTGTTTGGCAATTTTTGACAATGTCACTTAGACTTAGAAAATGCTTCCTCCCCCAAAAAAACAAACAAACGCATAAACAACAACAGCAGCTGATGTTGAGTGCCATTCTGAAATGGGAAGCCTTTGTAAAATGTCATGTCTACTCTGGTTAGAAGAGAATTGACATGTGTGAACAGTATTCATACTTATGTTTTCTAGGGCATCCCAGCGAGTATTTCAGGGGCCATCACTACTGGACTTGGGGAACCTCAAGGTAAAGTAGTCAAGTCAAGGATTCTAAACTAATCATAACAATACAAATCCCATCGTTCAGTGAATCCTTCCTCCTAGCCCATATTAAAAAATACAATGCACACAATCAGCTTAGATTGTCTATGCATGAACAAATGTAGACATTCATTTTGTTGGGACAAAAAAGATTTATGATATGTGACAACGAAACATAACTTTGATTCTGCATTAAACCGTAACCAGCTTTGACATATTGTGTTCACATTGCAGGTCATTCTTTGGTTTCTTTGTTCGTTTCTTTGTTCAGTCATCCTTATATCAATTTGCTCATTCATTCAGCGGGCACCCAGCTGACTGGTTCCGCCTTCGCTGTGAGTTCATTGGTCATCTGACTCGCCGATCATGTCTCTTGAGTCCTGACTTGTGAGTCAGGAAAACAGGAAAAGTGGAGGCAGCTATGTCACTCTTAAAGGCATCAGTGCATTGTGTTTCAATAACTTAACACACCTTTAGTCTTTCCTGGGGTGAATGTTAAGGCTGCACTTTTACCACCGCCACTAAATCCATCTGTAAAGATTAAATGTATGTTATACAATAAGTACATGAATGAAAAGTCTGGAGTTCAGAATCCTGGCTGAACCAGTGAACTAGGCTCATTAAGACATTTATTCATAGTTTATTCAAGCCAAATACATCAATGCACTCACACCTGTGGGGGTGTGCACATGCACACACACCACCCGCACAAACAGGCCACATCCGCCGCAGCTCACAGTATTGGGTTTACTTTGGGAACACGGAATTCCCATTTCTGTTCATTTGCTGCCATGTAGAATCCAAACGACACGTGGCCCCGGCTCTCCAGGGGCCCCATCTACAGGAGAGCACCCCGGGCTCTACTCATGTTCCCTGAGGTGCTATGAAGACCCTTGCAGGAGACTTGAAGTGCATATTTCTGCATTTTTCTTCTTCTTCTCTTCTGTCACCGTGTCCAGTGCCTGACGGTGATGACAAAGCGGGCGGGGCACTGCTATGGTAGCAACACCTGTGTTTGTCAGGTCCTCCTGGGCTGTGTAGACGAAGCCCCCCAGCCCTGACAGCTACCGTGTCTCTCCTCAGCACGCCTGATGTTAACACAGCCTGGCTTCAGCTCAGTACCGCCCCCGGGGCCCCGCTGGGCCATCCCTGGGGCCCCCCGTGGGCCGCTAGACGGGGCCAGTGGTAATCCGCTGGGCGGGACTGGAGCAGCAGCCCTGCTGGGTGTTGTTACGTCAGGTTTTTATGGCAGGCCATGGGAGGGACGGTGAGGCTGC
>OOFG01063295.1:0-17318 GCA_900323295.1 Molva molva | reverse complement strand
GTTTCTAAATCATTGCAGCAGCATGTGCTTGTATTTCAAAGTGCTAACCGTTGTCTACATGTATGGGCAAATCTGTTGCTATGGAGGACTCTTCTTTTGCAGAGGATAGATAATAAAGAGCGATAATGTGTGGTCTACTGTCACTTCACTCAGAACGGGTTCTTCCACAATACATATTTGAAGTGCGTTCCAAGCCACTGAGTTATGATGACACTATTTGCAAGAGAATCGGAACGACCAAAACAAATCAAATAAAGTCATCTGTTATTTATTTTTGTTTTTGTTTTGTTTTTGTTTTAATTGGCAGAAGATGAAATGCTATGGGTCTGCCAAATAACAATTCACACAAGGCCCTTCTGTTTCCTAAGTGACAGCAGTAGATTTACAGCGTGAGGCTAAGTTCATAACCTCCACCTCAACTGGCGTCAACCTAAATCTGGTTTATTCCCCCTCAATCAGCTGTTATTCACAGTTCTCAATTTGTCAACCAACGGCTGTGATTGGTTGAACAGTGTTAATTTATTAATAAGAGACACAATTTAAAGGGCTTGTCTTTGAAGCCTAGTAGGTGTAGCGGGTTGACAATATATATACACACACACACACACACAGTTTACACACACAGTACACACACTACACACAAGCCCCCCACATGTGATAGCGCAATAGCCTTTCTGATGACGAACTTGATGTTGATAACATGTTTTTTGATAGTTCCGAGATTTTTTTTTTAAGGGTCCATGCCTTTGAATTGCCTTGCCTCAAACTATGTGCACTTGGATGCAAATGAATGCTCTTGAAAGCATCATTCACACATGCTAGCAGATATGACTTCTTCTGTGGTCTCTTTCTCCCTCTCTCTGAAGAAACACTCTGATAAGGGACCACCAAACTTGAGATGAGATGAAATCGGCAAAACAATTTCGAAACAAAATATACCCGTTGTTTTGTATCATTGCTTAGAAAACGGTCCGTTTTTCAGAGCCATGTTTGGTGTCTCAGGAGGCGGTGGTGGGTGGAGATAGGGTGGAGGCTGAGGACTCTTCAGTTGCGTCTTCTTTGGGGATAAGTTTTCCTTTGAGGAATACTGAGACAAGACGAAGACTGCAGACGGCCTGTAGGCACCAGACCTTATAAGGACTAGCGGAAGGCTGACAACCTAAATTGTCTCAAATTTAAAGTTAACTGCAGGTACTTATGCATTACATTAATCAATTTTGTAAGAGACCAATCCTTTCTGGGAACAAGGAGGAGAGGTTAGAGTGCATGTTCTCGTGTCCATGTATTACGTCTGGTTGATCAGAGCCTGAAGACCCCCTGCATTCCAAAATGTGTTTTCTTTACAGTAACTCCACTCGGGGTGTCAAGTTGACCATGCAGATGATTATATGTGCAGAATTTGACACCAGAGAACTTTTATTATGTCCATAAAATAATGCTGTGCTCTGTCTGATGTGCACGTATCGCAATTTCGGCATGCTCGCCAGTACATTGATGGTGCAATGTTCAACAACATTCAATAATTCAGTCTATTTTAGAGAAAACATTGAAAGAGACTGCAAAGCTTTCATCAGTAGAACAAACAAAGCTGTTTTGTGGAAAAACCATAGACACACATGGACATTTGTATCGGTGATAGAACTATTGGAGTTATTCTTCAATTCAACCTTAGGGTATACTTCCACCTATTTTCTTATTAAGCATTCATATCATCCATGATTTCTGCGTGGTCTTCCTTGATTACAATGTGCTCATCTAGACTGAGGCGAGGTCATGGAGGCTGCATGATGCTCATACAGACTGAGGCGAGGTCGTAGAGGCTGCATGAGGCTCATCCAGACTGAGGCGAGGTCGTAGAGGCTGCATGATGCTCATCCAGACTGAGGCGAGGTCGTAGAGGCTGCATGATGCTCATCCAGACTGAGGCGAGGTCGTAGAGGCTGCATGATGCTCATCCAGAATGATGCGAGGTCGTAGAGGCTGCATGATGCTCATACAGACTGAGGCGAGGTCGTAGAGGCTGCATGATGCTCATCCAGATGAGGCTTCATGAGGAAGGTATGAACAGATAGCGATGTCTGCTTGGCCAGGCCTAACGAATGCTGCTTCACAGAAGTTTGTTCACGGTACATTGTAAATAAAAAATTGTATGGTACCTTATTGATCATGTCCAAGATAAAATTGGGTTTTATGATATTCAATAAAACTTTGTGACACATCACATTGACTCTTGTCTCTGGTATGCATACAGACTTGGCTAGCTCAAACCGTAAGAACGGAGAGAGATGGAAAATCGGAACAAAGATTAATTGTGCTATTCCAAAGAAATAAAATACAAATAAATCTATTTAAACCTAAAATGATTTACCGATGTTTCTTTACTTAGGTGGATTGCGTGTTGAGTGGTTAACCAAATCTCAAACAGCAGAATATAACATTATATAACATTCTCTTGGAAGGCTCTGCAGAGTTAAATTGCATCCACTATCATTAGATACTTGTTCTTGTACAAACATTAACAGACCAGAGCAATCAAATCTTAGTCATTAACCATAATCCTTAATCACCATAGACGCTGTCAGCATCTGCATGTCCTCAGAGCAGACAGAGTTCCCCTCTCTCCACACACACACATAAATATACATACACACATAATTACACCCGCATACACACAAATATACATACACACACACTTAAGGATTTAGACATTTGGCTTTCTACTAATGATGGCTGAGTGGTTTGGTATGCATCAGGGCTCCCATATTAAGAGGAGGCCTGATCCTATCAGCACCCCATGATAGACCAACTGATGACCAGCAGACAAAGTAAAGCCTCATTTCAGCCTGTCACACCCTTCCAGGGATAGAGAGACAAGGAAGGACATCTCTGAATGTGTTGCACCATTACATTACATTTACATCACCTCTTGTTTATAAAATATTTGTACTTCCCTTTCACAATATAGAGCACATATATTTTTTGAGGATGCCAATACACTGGAGGTTTCTAACAAATTATAACACTCAGCTTTAAGGCAGATAAATATTTTTTAGATGTTATTGTATTCATGAGGTTGTTCCTCAAATAGCATATAGTGGAAATCTAGAAGTCCTAGGGTTATTTGTTATGTACTATCCCCATCTTGTGGCAGTTGTGGGTGCAGCAGGTAGCTGGAGATGCACGTACTGGCACATGTTCACAGACACGTATACGTGTTTGCATACGTACACAACCACACGTTTATTAGACACCTAATGTGATTAATTAATAGTAGTTATCAATATTATTTCAGGATTTAGAAAGTAAAGGCTCCTTCCTTTGTCTCTGTCGGTAAAACCTGTGAGGAGGAATTGCCCCCAGAGTGTTCCCACACGCACAGCTTGGTTTCCCTCCAGGCTGTCGGGCTGGCTACAGATCTGGCCCTTACTCCATCTCCCTGTCTGTCCTCCTACCCTCCCCCGGCAGGTGCTCCACGCCTCCAGCTCAGAGCACGGTTCTCCCCCCCAGACAGGTTCATGGGCTCGGGCACTTTGTCCAAAAACCTCCAGCTATTTTACATCTCCATCCACCCCCCCTCCCTAACCCCATGGATTCCAGGTTATTAGATCCCTCCCTCCCCTCATCGCCTACAGATTGTTTGGCACCTCTCCCATTCCTCTATAACCCCCCCCTTCCGAATTCATAATTCATCCTCCCACCCAACCGTCTGACAACATTGTCTTCACACACACACTGCATATTATATTAGTAAATCGTCGTCCACCTCCACTCCAAAAGGGCAGTCCTCCCCCGGCTGTGTGCAGAAAGCATTATCCTGTCCAGTTTCCCCCGCATGGAGGAGAGAAGATTGAGTTCCTCCCACCTCCCTCCACCCCAGGGAGGAGAGCTCTGTGGGGAAGCATCCAAGCTGCTAGATTAAAGGTAACCCTGGCCAGACAGAATCCGTGCTGTTTGTATATAAAGCAGTTATCAAACAAACTTCTGTAATTAAATCCACTTCCAACCTCCATTTGTCCTTGATCACTCGATCATAACATAAATTCAACCAACCAGATGGCGCTCATCTGCCATTGGCTAAAACGTTATGAATATGTCTGACGTTGCGATACTAGATTGTAGACCTGATAACCTGATAAAATAAGCAAAAAAACTTGAGTACTGTTCAACCGCAGCCCAAAGCCATTCGCGACACAGGCTGAATTTGATGTGATGGAGATGACGACGTTCGGAAGCTGCGCTTGTTCCGTACGGGAGGAATCTCTGGGGAGCGGCAGTCAATCAGAACACACCTAATTACGCCTGCAACGGTTCTGTTTCCGAGTGGTTATCTCCGCTAGACAACCTGCTGCCAGAGGAAGCGGTTGATTGCAAATCGCTTGCGATGACACTACATCTACTCGATGATGTAGGCCCATGTCGGCTAGAGAGAGATAAGCAAAAAGAAAGTGGAATTACCAGGTTATCCGGGGAAAAAGGTGATTTGAGAGGGAAGACGGAGACGCACACACCGACGTTGCATTCGTCCATTACAAATAACAGCCCTTCACTCCGAATCATTTTGTTAAAATAGTTTCCCGTTCTGACTCCAGGCAAGACTGGGCACTGAGCAACACATTTTCATGTGTGTGCATATGTTTATATGTAATCATTTATAATGGATTAGGTTTCTAAATTGAGTTATTTTCTCTTCAATGATTCATCTTGTTGGGTTGGATTCTTGTTTCTTACAACCTTTACAGGCAGGTATTCAGAAAGGGTACACGCACACCCCGTTTTGTCTTCGATTAAACTAAAGTTTACAAACTTTGTAACGTGATGTCATTCAGAGGGTTTAACTATATTTTTACCATGAATCCATGAAACACTGGTGTAGCTACCCTCCTGGTAATTCAAAGGCTCTGCACTATGATTGGACATCTGAACCCACTGGATATGTTCCTTACAGTGATGCACTGCCTTCACAGATTGTATTCTTCTGTAACTGCGATAGCCGCGTTGCAGATAAACATGGGCTTCTGGTCCCACATTACTAAACTTGTGTTTCAGTCCACTCCTTGTTGATTTGTCGATTCATCATGGTCTACTCTTTGCCTTTTCAATGTGGGCAACATTTTAGCTCTCAAACTTTGTGCTAAAGAGACAAACGTTCAGGCACGCACAGAGAGCCTGAGGGTCACGGGCAAACATTCGGCTTCATGGTTATTGGCAACAAAGTCGTACGATAGTTATCAGATCATAGCCATCACATGTCAGGATGCTGAAACGGCGTCGCTGTCCCAATTTCACAGAAAAGCAAACTTAAAAACAAACTGGGTAAAGAGAGCATGTTTATTTACGAAGCAACAAGTGTTCAAATATCATCCAAAGCACTTCAAGCCCTTAAGGATTAAAACTGAAAACCCCGATGGGGAAAGAAACCTTTAAAAAAATAAAGTGAAGCGACCAAGGGACAAGTCTGGTTTAGGCTGAGTTTAAAAAGTCTAGTTTGGGTTTAAGATTAAGGATGGTTAACTTGGTGTAATGTTTGAAATAGGACATTTTAGGGGTGCTTAGTTTTACGGTTAAATTTAGGCATTAGTTATTTTATTAAAGATTGTTTAGTTATTAGGCAGGTAAGCGAGTTTATGCATTTGAGAGAAGTTTAGGTAAGCGAGTTTATGCATTTGAGAGATATTTAGGTAAGCGAGTTTATGCATTTGAGAGATGTTTAGGTAAGCGAGTTTATGCATTTGAGAGAAGTTTAGGTATTGGGTCAAGTTTGGGTAAGCGAGTTTAGGCATTTTAGTGAAGTTTTAGGTATTAGGTTAAGTTTAGGTATTAGGAAAGCGATTTAAGGCATTCAGTTAAGTTTAGGTAAACGATTTTTAGGCATTTGAGATGTTTAGGTTAGATTGTCAAGTTTAGGGATTAGGTTAGCGAGTCAAGTTACTTTAGGCGTCATTTTATTTGTGGTTAGATTGAGGCATTAGGGTTAGAAAGAAGATCAGGGCTCAGGTTTGCTTCCAGCCTTGTCCCTTTAGTCGCTCCCTTAAAAAGAGGGTTCCCAGCTACGGGTGTTAGAAACACATAGCTGGGATCACAGAAATAAAATAGACAAATCAAAAGATTGATCTAAACACTTTCCCCAAAACATGGTGTGACATAATGTAGTTTGTTTTAAAAGTTAACAGTAAAGTGATATCAGTATGGTGTGTAGTAGGCAGGTTTTTTTTTTAGCTCAGAGTGGTTATGTTGGGTGTAGATTGGTGTGCAGGGGTAGCCCAGGATCCTCAGGGTGGATGGGGAATAGGACACTGGTGTAGTTCAACTGTTCAGTCCTCGTACTGTGAATTGATGAGAAAAGTAAAGTCAGTTTCACATTGCGGATTTGGACGACATTTTGATAACCAAATGTGAAAGGCAGTAAAATACACATAAATGCAGCAACAGCACCATCTGGTGTCAAACACAAGTCATTACATTTAGCAATTTGTTTTTATTTTAATAGGTGCCTCTACTTGCATTTGAGCAACTGCATCTAAATAAACACTTTAAGAGCACACAAGTCAGTCGAGATGTTCCCAGAAAAGACTGGTCTTCAGACCTTTTATCGGGAGGGATTATATAATTGCCGTTTGGTCTATTCAAGTAAATATTTATCAGCGCTCTCACCTGGGTCTCCGCAACATGACCACCCATCTGCTGCACATCTGTTCTTCCATTGATGCCTGAAACTTTATTGATCCCAAGGCGAAGGGGCCACAGGAAGGGTAGAAAAATAAATCAAGGGTAAATATAGAAACAATAGAAAGGATGAAAGCAAGCATTGTCCAACAGGGTTGGGCGATAGTCATATTTTAAAACAATCCAAAACATTGAGGTTTACGATCCAACCGTCAAAAACAAGGCGCATCTAATAATGTTTCCAATGTGCCATTAGCTGCTATGCCCTCATCTGCCACAGGGTGGAAGCACTCAACTGCAAATCACATTTCCCCCATTGTTTCATACATAAACCAATAAAGTATAAGCCTACTAGGGATATTCAAGTAATAGATTGGTGATCATTTATGAACTTTATAAGCTTGCTAGTCATAACTTTGTGTTGGTAGGCTAGGCATATAAGCCTAAAAAATTTTTTTTTAAATCAGCATTATATCCGGCAATCGGTTGCCTCAAAGGGGTGATTTTGACAAGCAGTTTGACCGGTAGAAGGAGCAACGTAGCCAGCCAGCTTGAGAACAGCAATAGCATAGGACTGAGTCACAAGATCGTGTTAGCCGGCATTTTAGCGCCTTCACCGTCATTGGCCCGTGCCCAAGTACATCCCAATGATTGGCTGAAGTCAGATCAAATTCTCCAGCAAGTACTGTTTTCAGAGTCCCTAGTGTCAAAGTAACATACCTGCCAACCAAAACTAAGCCTGTTTAATAAATGCAATCAAGATTATAACTTATCTTACCCGGTCCACATTGGGTCTTTAGGCTGCTGTACCGCCTTTGGTCCATCCTCTGCTCCGCAGTCCTGAGTTTAAGGAACCATTTGGTCATTAAGTCGCTTGGTGATTTTTAAATCATGTCTTTAAGAAGCTGGTGGAGGTTTGCCCGCCTGCACCATTATGACACTGCTGATATGGTTTCTCTGCTGGGAGTGGACCACCCTAGCAACTACATCATCCCATTGGTGCCAATTTAACAGCTGACCTGTTTCAGAACTTTAAACAGATCAGCTGTACATTTATGTACGTTCTCTGGATAGATGAGGGGGGTCGACATCACCTGACCAGTGTTCAGCTCCAGTGACTCCTGCAATTCTGGTGGACCCAACACCCATTTGCTGATTAACCCAGCTACTCTAGTGTACTCACTACTAAGTTCTAAGTGATAAAACCCCAATTACTTAGGTTAACCATTATCTACTTAGAAATAAAACTATTTTTCCCAAATGGCTATACCACCAGTTCCTGGCTGTGGTCCTAGATTTTTTTTAGAAGATCAGATTGACTATTAATTGGTCTGAAGAAGTTACCTTTCCTGGGTGAGGAGCTGGTTGGTCTTAACACAAGCTGCCCTCACAAGGCCCTCCAGACGACCGCCACCGCAAAGGACCTCCGGACGACCGCCACCGCAAAGGACCTCCGGACGACCGCCACCGCAAAGGACCTCCAGACGACCGCCACCTGCCTCAATCCTTCTGAAACTTAACACACTTGATCCATTTGCACTCTAGCCATTTTTTCTGTTCCCTGTTCATGATGTAAATATTTATTTTACTCCAACAATATTATAGCTCACTTAGATGTCAATAGTTTATTTTACATGTACCTTCCATACTGTGTTGTTTTGATTGAAGATGTAGTTACAATAGTTAGTACTCTCCAAACCCAACCACACATGTAATATACATCCTGACGCTATTCGTTTTTTTCTACGAGGAGTTGCTGTTGCTAGTGTCAAAGGTTTCATTGTGAACAATTTGACCAAGCCAAGAAAGAAATAAAAAGATGTGCAATTCCATGTCTCACCCTTCTGCATCTGTTGGACTGAACCGCTCCTGGCCTTCCTTCCACCTGCACCTCCCAGCGCCAGACCTGGATTTGACAAACTAGAATCCTGCTATTGGAATTAAAATTGTCCTTGAACCAAAAAAAACTTCATAAATCATTAATTCCTTGAAAATAAAATATGAAGCACGAGCCACATCTAGCAAGAAGGGTCTGGTACAGTCAGTAAGCCTGACCCAACACGTCAATAAATGGACACATTTTAGAGCAACCGTTTAGTGCTTCAGTAAATACCCCTAGAAAGTGTTCAACTTTACTTGCCTTCATTGCTTCGTCGATATCTTCCTATGGCCTCTTGGTGAAATACGCAAATGATCGCATATTGAAATGTAAAATTGGTACCAATCGTACCAAGCATCCGAGTGGTAATGAAACGTAATTTTAATCCTCTGGTAGGCGGTTTCGGGGCTAGGTATGACTCGACGAGTGGTAAAGTTTCAACACGTGGTTTATTCAGAGATGCATGGTAAACGGACATGCACTCTGGAGGTGGTTCGTGAAGCATCTCTCGAATCCAGGAAAAATTAAGTCTATATTGGTATGGGCGGAATGGTAAAGAAGCAACGCCTACAGGATCTGATTTACCCAGGTAAATCTTCAGGCTATATCGGCAAGGACGGAATGGTAATGAAGCCACGTCTATAGGGTCAGATTTATCTCAGACCAATAAAACTTGATATGGTGTTGTCGTGACCACTCTAGAAGCAGAAACGAGTCAGAATTGGTGTTGGCACTACAACTATGTGGTCCTAATGTTAGCTTGAATATCGTGTGGTCTATTAAGGCATGGAATAAATTAATTTACATCAGCTGCCAAACTGAATTCTAAGCCAGTCAACATTGTCAATTTAAACATAGAAGCAAAGTTCACAGCACAGATGAGTTGGAGAAAACCAGCGTCCAAACTATGGGTGGAAAGCTCAGTTGCATTTACTATACCCTCAACAGACTGAGTTTAGACTGGCTTCAACAAAAGGTCACTGCACGGAATGAAACCACACTGGACAAAACCACACTGCACGGCATGAATAAAACTACACTGCACAAAACCACACTGCACGGAATGAATAAAAACACGTTGCACGGAATAAAACCACACTGCACGGCATGAATAAAACCACACTGCACAAAACCACAATGCACGGAATGAACAAAACCACACTGCACGACATGAATAAAACCACACTGCACGGAATGAACAAAAACACGTTGCACGGAATAAAACCACACTGCACGGCATGAATAAAACCACACTGCACAAAACCACACTGCACGGAATGAACAAAACCACACTGCACGGAATGAATAAAACCACACTGCACGGAATGAATAAAACCACACTGCACGGAATAAAACCACACTGCACGGCATGAATAAAAACACATTGCAAGGAATTAAACATCAAGCAGCCGTCAACAGCAGCTCCAAATGTATTGAAAGTTGAAAGTAAAGACTAGAACAGAATTGGAAGAGTGTAGAGTATTGTGTGTGCATGTGTAAATCAGACAGCATCTAATCCAGGACAAATCTCTGCAAATTCCAGCATGCCAACCTTCTACCAAGCCAAAAACAAACCAATTAAACCGAACTTCAACATGCCCACAGTCAGTCTGGTCAGTCTGACAGATTTCTAAAAAAAAAAACAGAGGGTCCAGTGGGGTTATGGATGGAGCAAAAACTGAACACTTCCTTCTTTGGATACGTCAGTAACTTCACTCACACCTAATTTCGGTATGGCAGGTTTCCATCCTGGATATTTCGGACACGTGGCCTTTCAAGTTCTTCGTGGATTCCAGAGGGCAGTGAAGCATCTGCAGAAGGTGCTGTGCCAATTGTCAAATTCAGTATTGCGCAGGATGTCTTTAACCGAGTGGGTGTCCTGTAGTCCAGTGGCGTTTGTGACACAGCAAATAGGCAATTCCAGTTTTCCCAAACGACGAAATTTGACCATAGTTGCTGCAGTTCTTCCATTTTGCTTCCACGTAGTTAGAGTACATACTTCCCAGTGTTCACACTGAGGTTGTCGGTGCTATAGCAGTCACGTCAGTCGGTTAGTCGACCCCAGGCTTTAATCAAAGCCGTGTATACACTGCACTCAAAAACACATGCTACAACTCTGCACTACAACTTCAGCAAAACCAAATTGACTTCAAGCGGTAAAATGCAATTGAGGATAAAGAACAAATACTGATTGTGAGCGAGGTGATGTCGAGAGTGTAATGTGTGCGTTGCACAATCAAGCTAAATACAAACAAACGTAAACAACTTCAACAGGCACATAAAATAATAAACGTTCGGTGACTCACTGCGGGGTTCCTCGTTGAAGCTCCCACGTTGGTGGCCACGTTGTCCGGATTGTTCAGTCAATATTCGCAACCCGACGCAAAAACTAAACAATATTCGACACCGGGTGTGCGCTTTATATGGAGATGCGGGGCGACACAGGTGAAGTCAATTAAGAACTAATGACGACAACAAGAACGTGATTGGAGATGAGAAATGGCAGGCCTACGAATCGCAGAATATGATAGGCTATAGGTTTATTGTAGGCATATGGAAATGTGACTATTGCAATTGTTGTCTACTGTTTTATAAATCTGTCGTGTCGGGCTGGAATCATCCTGTGCTGCTCTCTCCAAACATGATGAAAACAGGGGTGTAGCACAAGAGTCTGGGCCCTATACAAAAGCAGTCTCTGTGGGCCCTCTTCCTCTCTTGATCCATGTATCAAACTCATCTTTAAAAAAATATATATATATTCTCACGCCCATTGGCTGACTTTACATACTGAAGATAATTTGGAAATGGTTTGCCTTCCATATCTTTGGGTGCCATTTTGATTATGTCTGTTTTTTCTGCACCTTTACTAGCCAGTCTGCAATCAATTGTGTCTCTCTGATGATCAGTAAGCTTCTCTGGCATAGTCCTGGGTCCTCTGGCAAACGCTGGTCTGCAGTGCCCTCACTTTTCCCCCCTCCTCTTCTGTCCTCTCCTCATCCGTCTCCTCACCCTTATAGCTTAATTTCCCCCACTCTCTTCATCTCCATCATCCTCTATCACATCTTGCTCACTATCTGCGGAGGGACAGAGACCTCTACAAGCATGACGCATACAGGATTGATATTAGCCTCTTAATCTGCTTATAGCCTAACATACAATACAACAGGCTACTTGATGTTAGTGTTGTCTAGCTCCTATCAGTTTAATGTGATCCTCAGTAACATCAGGAGATGAAGAGGGACCTGCCGCTGCTGTTTCTGAAACTAAGAGCCATGTGTTTGTTAGCTATTTTATTTATTTGCAAGGTATTTTATTTATTTGATAGATGTCATATGACATTGTAGGTATAATGCTGATTAATTTATGATATTGATTAATTCATGTTGTACAATGCAGTTATGCTCCAAGCTAGATTCCTCGCTGACTGCCTTCATTCTAAACAACTGCTGATATAAGCATAAACCATTCTTAAACCATGGCTCTTAAACTGTTGTGCAGTGGTGGAATAAACCATTTTGCGCCTTCTGTTAGGGGTGAGCATCGACTTTTTTCTTTATATACAAACTTCAGTCACTCAAACGTTTTATTCAGCCAATTTAAAGTTACTTACGATATGAATTACTTAGAAATAAAGATTACAAACAAAAAACAACTTTTCTTCCCAGGCTTTTCGAGGGCCCTCCCCCTATTGGGGCCCTGGGTACCCAGTCCCCCTTTTACCTCCACTACCTCGCCCCTGCATCCAACCATCTAGCGGTTTCACAAGCCCATTCTGTTCAGGTAAGAGGAAGTCAAAACCTCATGAATAGATATTAAGCTACATATAGATATGGATATAGAGCTCTGCTGGCTCCCAGCGGCCAGTGTGTGTACTGTACATACAGCGTTGTTGGGTGTAATGCACTTCATGCAATATTCAGCAATGTCTATTTTTGACGTTATTTGTCCTACATCAAGGCAAAACCATACATTCTCATGAACACAAGCCCGCCCTCACACACCCCACCCATCCTCACAGACACGTAGACGGACGCAAACACACACACGTAAGAAAGCACGCAAACACACAAATAAACCCAACCCTCCATGTAAACACACACAAGCACACAGACACACACAAGCACGCACGCACACACACGACCGTTAATCACAGCAGAGGTGAATGAATCCTCTGAGAATACATGGTGGGGATTTATTCAGACAGGTCAGGTCTCCACAGAACAGACCGCCGCTCTGGAGGATTTGTGAAACCATTTGAATATATTGAGTCAGTGGCAGAGCTCATTTATCTTCCACCCTATTCTCTCTCCCTTTCACTCTCTCTTTCACTCTCTCTCTATCACTCCCTTTCACTCTTTCACACTCTTTCACTCTCTCCCTATCACTCTCTTTCACTCTCTTTCTCATTCTATTTGACATTAAACTCACTTATTAAATGTTGTAAACGGTAACAGCGCCGGGGGTGAGTTGTTTTGCAGACGGTAACAGCGCCGGGGGTGAGTTGTCCTGCAGACGGTAACAGCGCCGGGGGTGAGTTGTGTTGCAGACGGTAACAGCGCCGGGGGTGAGTTGTGTTGCAGACGGTAACAGCGCCGGGGGTGAGTTGTGTTGCAGACGGTAACAGCGCCGGGGGTGAGTTGTGTTGCAGACGGTAACAGCTCCAGGGGTGAGTTGTGTTGCAGACGGTAACAGCGCCGGGGGTGAGTTGTGTTGCAGACGGTACACAGCGCCGGGGGTGAGTTGTCCTGCAGACGGTAACAGCGCCGGGGGTGAGTTGTGTTGCAGACGGTAACAGCTCCGAGGGTGAGTTGTTTTGCAGACGGTAACAGCGCCGGGGGTGAGTTGTTTTGCAAACGGTAACAGCGCCGGGGGTGAGTTGTTTTGCAAACGGTAACAGCGCCGGGGGTGAGTTGTCCTGCAGACGGTAACAGCGCCGGGGGTGAGTTGTGTTGCAGAAGGTACACTGCTACAGGGGTTAGTTGCAGATTGATTGCAGGGTCTGGTCCCTTACCCCCCCAGCTTGCCTGCTAAAGAATCCACTTGAGGTTAAGTTATCAAACCCCAGCAACTCTGCAGAAAACAATGTGTGGTGTTCCACAAACAAGCACATGAACTAATGAATCAAATACGTTCACTGAGTTCCACATTTCACTTTCATATGTTGATAATAGTACTCAATAGTAATTAACAATAGTACTTTTGAATAAATGAAGAACTCCTGAGTCAAACAGTTGTTAGATCATCAGGGCTTTATGTGGATCAAATCGGTGCACAACACAACAAACGTATACTAACACACAATATAACAAGGGACAGCAAATGCATCAGAGTGGACATTTTTCAGATAGGCACGCTTCACTACCAACAGTCCCCTCAAAGGGCCTTTCCCTCCTGAAGACAACAACTACAAGGTTTGGCTGCCCCACACGCACAGAAAAGCCTTGCATCCAAAGAATGATCCTTAGCAAGGGGGGCAGCTGCACACCCTAGTCTAAAGCATCTGCACATGCATGGTCATTCAAAACAGTGGTTTAACGGTGAGTTAGCAAAGGCAAGTATCCCTTTGAAAGGAATTTGAGACTAGGGTTGGTTAAAAATGTTATGAATTTCTATCACATGATACTACTTTCATCACATGGCACTGTACTGGATCATTTAAACTCTAGAATGTATATATTATATATATATATATATGCTCTGTCAAGGGTTGCCATTGTGATGAAGGCAGACTAGTGTGGAGGTATTCCATGTTGGCAGTAGACCAGGGTTCAGAGGTCAACATGGTACATGATGGGATGGTGTCCCACAGCCGTGTTCTTGAGGCCCACCAGGGGAGACTAGCTAGACCTAGAGCCTCTTCTTGCAGAAACTAAATTATTTGTCCTGAATGACGCCCACGCTATTTTATTCACACACAGGTCATGCTCCACTAGTACTAGGTACACCCAGAGGAGACTCAGGGTGGATGCTGGCGGTGTCGAGCTAACAGAGGAGTCCTCAGGGTGGATGCTGGTGGTGTCTAGCTGACGGAGCAGGGGTCCCCACCCAGAGGAGTCGTCAGGGTGGATGGTGGTGGTGTCTAGCTGACGGAGCAGGGGTCTTCCTTGCAGGGCTTGAGGTCTCCCTGCAGCAGCTGGACGATGACCGCCTTGCTCAGGTAGCTGGAGGTGCCCCTCTGCCCCATGGGCTGGCTGTTGTAGAACGCCTCCATGCTGTCCTACGATGCAAACATAGACAGCACTATCTCACGTTAGCATTCAGTTCCCATCTCATCCTGGTTCCCACGCGTCCGAATCTCACGGCAGGACGCGGGGTACCTGGCTGCTGCAAATGGAGAGAGAGGGCGGGACTCTACAGCATGTTGCGGAGCTAGCGATATCCATTTCAGTTACATGGGTTTAGTGGAGCGAGAGAGGGCGGGACTCTACAGCATGTTGCGCAGCTAGCAATATCTGTTTCAGTTACATGGGTTTAGTGGAGCGACAGAGGGCGGGACTTTACAGCATGTTGCGGAGCTAGCGATATCCGTTTCAGTTACATGGGTTTAGTGGAGCGAGAGAGGGCGGGACTTTACAGCATGTTGCGGAGCTAGCGATATCCGTTTCAGTTACATGGGTTTAGTGGCGACAGGAGAGAGAGGGCGGGACTTCCACTTGCGGGATATCTGTCTCGGTTGTTTCAGATATTGCTTGTCAAATTATTTGTCCTAAAAACATATTTTTTCACCTTGTCTAGGTTGTTGTTGTTGCCATGTTCTTAAACTTCTCGCTCAGGGGAATGTTAACAATGTACACAGCTCATAGAAAGTTAGAGAGTGGAAATTGCGTCGCGGTGGACCAGATATGTGTTACAACTCATGACCTCTCAACGTACACTGCCATTGGGTTCAGACTGAGAAGTTAGGGTGTTCCCTCCCACCTCAAGTGCTTTGTAACCCTGCCGAGTCAAACTGATGTCGTAACAAGCTTTCATTCTCATACAAACTTTTGAATGAACTTATTTTATTGCATAAGTGAATAGTTAATGCTATTCAAGCATATTTTTGAGGGCTAAGGTGAAAGTAAATAGCTGAAATAAAATGGCAAAATGCAGTTATGGTTCAATAGTACAACCCCAATTTTCATGTCACCCTGTGAAGATATTACAGAAGGAACATTACCCCTTTCCAGTACCCTAATAAATTACCTCATGTTCATGGTGCCAGAGGTAGAGAGAGGAGTAATTGGAAATCGTAAAATATAGTGGAGCAGCACTATTAAATAGTTGGCTACAAATGTACCTAATTTAGGGTTATGGAACCAAAATCGAATCTTAAAAGCAGTCATAAATATAGCCACATCTTAAAGGTGCAGTGTGTAGAATTGAGTGGCATATAGCGGAACAGACTTCTTAAAATATTAAGAAGTACGTTTTAATTAGTGTATAAACCCATGAAAATAAGAATCGTTGTGTTGTCGTTACCTGAGCACTTTATATCTACAAAGGGAGCGGGTCCTCTTCCACGGAGCACGCCATGTTGCACCGTCATGTTTCTACAGTAGCCCAGAATGGACAAATGTCCCCAGAGACGACGCGTGTAATTTTTTTTATCGTAACCGGTATCTAACTTGTAAGCTATGACCTGTTATTGCTGTATAAAGTTTTCGAACCCATAACCCTTACATTCCATAAACGGAATGAAATGGACTTGTGCATAACACTGCACACTCTCAGAATTACATTAAAGGACAACGGGAATGACCCATTCTGTCGGATATATAGGTATTAAATCAGGACAGGATGGCATATTACTGTGTGCACATTAACGCACATTCACTGTGCTGTGTCTATTCAGGCACACTGGGTCGTGATGGCTGATCATGTGCAAGTGTCCAAATGTAAATAGGCCATTGAAACCAGCCTGTGATTGTACTTGTGTCTATAACATACCAAATTAAAATGAAGTGGATAACAAAAGGACCGGAGACAAATGGTGACAGAACAAGGGACTGTTTAGATAAGCATCACAATGGAAACAGAACTAAATAGTACTAGACCTGGAAGCTATGAAACTGGCCTGAATAGTCCTGCTGTTAGAGCACCTTATCATGGAAAGTATATGCTTATAATACCCAGTTATTTTGTGCTTCAATACATGTTTATCATGTTTTTAATACTTATTTTTATGGTGTGTGTGTATGTGCATTTTATATATTGATATAAAATATTGTGAGCGAAATTGAGTCCCATATAGTTTAGAATTTGAATTTTGGCACATCATCCTAGCCAACTACAGATACAGTGCATACGGAAAGTATTCACAGCGCTTCACTTTTTCCACATTTTGTTATGTTACAGCCTTATTCCAAAATGGATTCAATTTATTTTTGTCCTCAAAATTCTACGCACAATACCCCATAATGACAACATGAAAAAAGTTTTTTTTAAATGTTTGCAAATTTATTAAAAATAAAAAACGAAGAAATCACTTGTACATAAGTATTCACAGCCTTTGCTCAATACTTAGTTGTGGCACCTTTGGTAGCAATTACAGCCTCAAGTCTTTTGGAATATGAAGCCACAAGCTTGCCACACCTATCTTTGGCCAGTTTCGCCCATTCCTCTTTACAGAACCTCTGTAAGGTTCAGGTTGGATGGGGAGCGTCGGTGCACAGCCATTTTCAGATCCCTCCAGAGATGTTCAATGGGATTCAAGTCTGGGCTCTGGCTGGGCCACTCTAGGACATTCACAGAGTGGTCCTGAAGACACTCCTTCGATATCTTCGCTGTGTGCTTA
>OOFG01063292.1:0-16324 GCA_900323295.1 Molva molva | reverse complement strand
AAAATACATGCAGAACTCACACACTTTTCATACGCTCCATTTTATTGAGCTGTAAACACCCTGTTTGTTGGATTACATGTTGTTGTTTTTTACTGTCTGGAGAGTTGTTCCATCGAGTTTGTCCAGATTATCTCATCATATGTTATTCTCAGTTTCCCTGTACTCATTTGAATATAAAAGGTGTATATATGAAAGGTATGGACCCGTCTCCTTCTCTTTGCCTTCCAGTCACATGCACTGGTGCCGGGACATCGTCCTGCTGAAGACCAACAACGACAGCTGGGGCTTCAGTATAGTGGGGGGCTACGAGGAGAGCCGCGGTCAGCAGCCCTTCTTCATCAAAACCATCGTGCCTGGCACGCCCGCTCACTTTGACGGACGGCTCAAGTAGGTTCATCACCACGGTAGCACGATGCTTCAGAGCTGCGTGATTATGGATTGACACCAAAAAAACGCGATATAACACGGTTCGACAGGTACCTCGAATTTGGATGTAACGCTGCGTGCCGTTGGACCCAATTGGAGTGGTGATTTCTCCAGGAAAATTGCCTATAAAACACGCAAAGGAAATGTCCGTGTCTGGATTGATCTGTAGACCTGCGGCGCCCTTTGTCAGAAGAAGCTTGAAAGATGAATCGTCACGGCAATTAGCCAATTACCTCTAATGCCACGACTAAAAGCCCTTTGCTGTTTTGTATTTATCAGAGTTGTCGGCTAAATAATATCAAAATCTTTCTACCAAGATTGTTAATGGGTGAGTTGTGCGTAGCGAATATTATTAATTCTTCACGGAGCTCTTCTGGCTGTCTCTGTCGCCACGTGAGGTGGTAGTTCATGACTGTTTAAATGACAGGCTTCCTAGGTCTCTTCCTCAGTTGCTAATTCCAGTCATTTACTGAGCAGTCAACATGAGTGATCGCAAAAACGTTAGTGCTTCACTGTGTGAAAATTGCGATTTAAAGCGCTCCCGGGAATAACGCAGTCATCGTTTTGTGGACCCAAGCAACTGCGTTATATCGCGGTTTACCTGTACTTCGGTTTCACTGTTTTTACAACAAATATAACAAATGACGAATGCATGTCTGCATGTCATGTTGTTCAGTAAGCTATTTCTGGTAGACTTGTTGCAAAATATAGGCAACCCTTAAGACCAGGGATAAGGCATTTAATCTACATCATAATACTATGAATTGTAACTATTTTATACATGTTGATGTGTCAGAATATTGATTATTCTGAGTTTATATTAACCGCCTCTGGTCTGAGCTGTTCTGAGCTCCTGTACCCTGTACTGTAAGTGACCCGGGCCCTGAAAACATCCATAATGTCTGCTGGTCTGTGGTTCCTCCCCAGATGTGGCGATGAGATCGTAGCGGTGAACGGAGCGACCACGGTGGGCATGAACAACTCCTCTCTGATCCCAATGCTGAAGCTTCAGAAGAACAAAGTCACACTCACCGTGGTGTCCTGGCCAGGGAGCCTCGCCTAGTCAACACACACCTTATAAATCTCCCTTTCTCTGTCTCTGTGTCTCTCTATCTCTGTGTGTCTGTCTCCCTCTCTCTCTGTCTGTTTCTATTTCTTTCTCTCTCTCTCTGTCTCGGTCTCTATCTCTGTCTCTGTCTCTCTGTCTCTGTCTCTCTCTGTCTCTCTCTCTGTCTGTCTCTCGGTCTCATATGCACCCTGCCCTGTTCTGCTGCACTCTAGCTTAAGACTCTTGTCTCTCTTTCGTCTCTAGTCTGTTAACCGACTAGACTGGCTCATCTTTTTCCGTCTATAATCTCTGGCATGGATCGTATGTCAGTATAAACTAATCACACAGTGGGGGGGTTTGAGGTCTATTAAGAAATAATTGGGATAATCTGAGTAGATTATTGGCACAATTGGGGTTAATCATTTTAGATTAATGATGACAATCAGTGGACAAGCTTTTAAATGTGTACTGGATATAATATTTTATTTTTTATTACATTTTATCATGTCTTTATGTACATTTTACTTCACTTTGACATCACCGGTACAGGTAATTCAGTCAGTTGTAGAATCCAAAAACGGAGTGTAGCATTTATATAATCATAATAATGTGATTGATATGGATTCACCTGGTGGAATGGATTGAGTATTTGGTTGAGTGAGAACACATGGACTGTTGGCCATGCACACAGATGTCCATTTATCAAGTATATGATCATCACTCATGTTGTTTTATGAAATGCATTTATTAAGTATCCTTCAAAGCTGCTACAGTGTTTTAAGTGTGGATGTACATAAAAGATAAAAGACAAAGGTCAAGTATAGGTTCAAATGGGCTGCCGCTGTAATAGACTAGGCCACTTCAGGTATGTCGCTCAACAACCTAGGGTCACAGAAGTCAACCAGGACCTAGAAGCAGCCTGCAGGCCCAGCCACAGACTGGACAACAACATTTTGCTCAAGAATACAGCTGGTGACGATGTTTACCTAAAGCTAGGAATATAAATCCCATAATGAAACATTTGTGATCGGAAGAATTATGCAGAGCCTTGAGAGAGCGAAAGATGCGCGCAATTGATTGCAATCAATCAATGACAAAGTGCACTGTAGTATGCTAAATCTTGTTGAATGTATTTTACGACGTGGGTGTGTGGTACACATTAAGGGATAATCAAGATGTGCACTTGCCTTTATTATCACCTTACCCAAAGGTTTTGTTTTTCGTTTTGCATTTACCACGTAGTTCATTTTACGTTAAGTTCTTCACACTTTTATTGTGTATGGTTTCAATATGAATAGGATGTGCTTATTATATTCATCCTTTATAATTCATCTTTGGGAACCGTACCTCAGCTGTTCTTTGCTGAGGTGCTTAACACCAAGTGGCCTTTCTGATGTCCTGGAGATGATTTGAAATACTTCATGTTTTGGACCACCCCTATCATCACTTTCAATAAACTCGAGGAATTGTAATGTTTGTTCTTTGTACTCATTAGTAATTAATCCAACTGTATCCATGCTTTGAATTAAAATTGACTTACTGTGTTACTGGGTGTCCAGCACTACCCGATAGACAATGATGTCCCAGTTCTGTCCTTGTTGGACACAGTTTAAAGTTGCTTGAAGAACCAATTCATTATTTGTCTGAAAACTCTGACTGTCCCGTTGTGCAACAACTACACCCTGGGGAGGTTCAATGTACATCAGTCCAGGGCAGGACAGTGTAGTGGCAAGGGTGTTGGACTCCCAGCTGAAATGTGCTGCGTTTGATCCACAAATGTCCTCAGCCTACCTAGGCTGAGGACACCTTAGGCATCTTGAGCAGGATGCCTAACCCTACCTGCTCCTTAATGACATGCAGTCATTAAGGAGTCCCTTTGGATGAAAAGTGTCTGCTAAATAACTACATCTATTGAAGAGATGACCATGGTTTAACCACTCCAGTTGAGGAGGACAAAAGATCTTTGGCCTAGGATAACAGTGTGAAACCAGAAGCCATCTATTTTTCTCTATAGGAATATCATAATGGAAGAGTGCTTCTTGCTGGTTCCATACCTGCCTAGACTGCTCACCACATACATGCCCCCTAGTGGATAGGGGTTGTTATGGGGCTGGAGGAAAATTATTTATTTGAAACAGGTCCCATTTCTATGGCTCTTTCAGCATACAGTGGAGTAGTATTTAGACATTCCTCGATAGCAATTGTTAACAATATGAGGCGACAGCAACAAGCTAGCAATGAGGAAAAGTCCAAATCAACAATTTATTCACTCACTCCACTGGAAGTAAGTTCAAATGACACATTTACAAGAAATGTAACTGGACAAAACTTGGAAGGAGACACTTTGGAAGTCTCCTTCGTACAAGTGAAGAGATTTCCACCTGTGGTTCTTCAGCTATTCCAGAGGCACTCTTATGCAATACACTGCAGCGAGATTTAGGTAAAAACAATGTTAGTGGCAAACAGAATTAATGCAACAAAGGAACGATGTCAATGTCATTGTGAAAGAACAGCGGAGAAAACCACAAAACAAAATCAACTAAAAAATAACAATAGTTTTCCAACAGCATAAGAATTTCAGCCACATTTGCTTAATATTTGACATGAATGTGTTGTCTACTTCCTTGGCAAAAAAAACCAATGTTAATAACATGCATTCGTAGCATCATTTTAGGGATCGGCTTTATCATACTCTAAAATCCTGACATTAATATGCAAAGTGCAATTGTCAATCCTAATTCCTACACATTGGTGTGTTAAGTAACTATATGGCTTACTAGGTAAACAGGTCCATGTGAACTGGAAAAGTACATCCACATCTTCCAAAAAACAAAAACTATGGTACAGCAATATATTGGCATGGATGCGCCCCCACTAAAAGATCTAAGTAACTTTATGTAAACAAATGTACACCTTAATCCTGACATTGCATTGACAAGGAAGGTAATCCCCCTTCATGTAAAACGGTTAATCCTAAAGTAAAACACAGGGTATCGACGTACACTGTTAGGCAACAACCGCTGTCCAGCTATCCACCTGCAAGCCACAGCAATTGGTATGGGAGAAAACTCAAAAGAACACATAACACGCCTTCCATGTAGTAAAAAAAAAAAAGGATATCAATACGTAAGGCAAGGATGCTTCAGAAGGTTGGAGGCATTACATTTAAAAGGAATTCATCAATACATCAGGTGGGGGTAAGGTTACCAGTTCTTTGGGGTCAATGCACTTCTCTAGCGATTTCGACTTTCTCTTATTTGTCACGTAACAACAACAAAATGGGGAGTGCAACCAGGGAACACGTTTTTCTGTTAAGTCGGTAGATGTGCAAAATCTGCTCTAAAGCAAAGTGACAGTGTTGTATGTACAAGGTACTGGGAGATGAACAAGGTACTGGGAGATGTACAGGTCCAACGCGCGGCTCCAGTGCGGATCACCTCTTTCCAACATAGTGTGTAACATGTGTGTATATACAAGGCACTAAGGAGTGGATTTAAGGACCACACGTCCCATCGTCGAAGCGGCCTCCTCAGTCCGGCCGAAATATAGGATATTTGGGCAAGAACTCGACAAGAATCACCTATAGAGAGGGGAGGGGGATTGGCATTTTACTTTATGCCTTAAATAATTATATTAAGATAATCTCAAATACAGAGTGATAACATAAGGAGGGTGGCTTACATATTCCATCATGTTACTGCCTTCACATTTCCTTCTTGTGAATTTCCAGTGCAGCCCGAGCTAAGGAGAGAAGACAGCACAGGGAAAAAGTGGGTGAACGAGTCAACCCGGCAAACAAACACTCAGAGACACACAAAGACACCGATAAACAAAGGGAAATCTGTCCAGAATCTCCACTTTCGCTGGGGGAGGAGGGGCGGATGTCAGGGGCTGTCTGGTCTCACTGAGGTCAAACTGTGGCCAGACACCCTGAAGAGTTCCCTTTATGCCTTTGTACGGCTACTAGCGGTAATTAGTTGCTGCGAGACAAAACAAAATTAACACAGCATTTTGCTGCTGACCTCACAGTCTGCCCCGTCAACCCTGTGCTCCAGATCAGCAGATCTGACTCAGAATAGCTCTGAGGTCAAAAGGAGCGGTGGTTTTTGCCATGATCCATCAAAACCAGTTACTCCTGCTGACATTTCACTCATGTACTTTCTCAGATAGGTACTAATGGTTTTTTTTGTACCTACCTTGTGGTATAACCTATTATTTTCCCACTCCAACAACTTCTGAATTGACTTTCTTGTCTGTTTGGGTGAGAACAAAAAACATTAACAGAAAAAAGGAGAGAGCTCGGCCATTACTCAAATGCACACATACTTAACCAGTTAGCAGCAACCCTAACCGACCAAGTTTTAGGATTTATGATGCCCATTTTACCAGCTAGTAATTTCCACTTTGTTGTCAGTAAATATGTCTAGCATCAACACCTTTTCAAATGACCTCGCTGGTCCCTTAATAGTAATAATGCACCGTATGTATCATTTCTACACAGGGCCACTAATTGAACAGGACTTGGTTATTGCCCTGCGTGCTTTCCTCCAGTATGCCTGGATTGCTGCAACAGCCCCTAGAGTAATTAGTGCTGATTTAAGGGAGAGTCGGTAGGATTGCGCAGCACGCGCCACATAAGTGTGTGGTGGTGGGGGGGGGGCTCACCCTCTTGTTGAGGCAGATGACGGGCCACAGACTGCAGCCTACTGTACAGCAGCAACACAGGCAGCCGCAGAGCAGCCACTTGACGTTGACTGGCAGGTTCTTCTTCAGACAGGCGTTCACCCTGCTGATGCTGGTTTTGAACTCCTCCGGTGCTACCTTCAGGAACACAAGAACAAGAGTTTTTTATTGGGGTGAAACGAAAGAGGAAGCGCTAACTGCGGTTGACAAACTCAATTGAATTGAAAAATGCTCAATGCATCGCCACATGCAATTCATAGCAGAACCCGATGGAAGCAAAAGAGAGGGTGAACTCAGATTCTTGCTGTGGAGGTACCAATTTATAAGGCTTCCTAATTGACTACAAAATGAAACCTGCCCCGGATCAAAGAGTTCCAGAGAAACCAACAGGTCCATGCAGTGAGATGCTATCCAGAGATGAGATGACATCTCTGAAGTGTACGTTTGTGACTTGCTAACCGAGCTCTAGACCACTGAAGGCAAGAGGAGACTCAAAGGGGAGATAAGCTCACTGCCTGTGGCAGCAGCAGCCAAACAACATGAATGGATGCTCATTCCTTGCCCAGTCTGTACGCCATAAAACAGGGGTCGTAAGCTTTTATGACAGGATGCAAAGGTCTCTTTACAAACAGCCACAGACCTCGGAATAAAGACCAGCAGGGCCTGATCTGCACCCTTCAATCATCATAATTGTGACCTCATCCATTACATGTCACCCTGGGTCACAATACCGAGAGGTCCATTTATTGCCCCACACTTCCCTGGGCCTGCGCAAGCCCCTGCAGCCTTTTTGTGTTCCAGCGTCCAGCCCAGGAAGCCTTCCTTTCTAGTGTGTTGCACACTCTTTATTCAATTCGTTTATCACCTGGAACTGTACCTTTCTAAACACTGGGGTCGTACCCTGCCCAGCTGAGCCGGGCTTACTCATTTACAGAGCTACATTCAAGACACTTTGGTGCGCTGCTTCAAACGCCTTGCCATTACACCCAAGCCGTCCCTGAAAAGAGGACTTTAGGGAGGTTGGCTTTCTCCAAAGGCAACCAAAAGAACAATAGTATTGTGGGGGTTTAAGTGCCCTTTTTTCCCCCCAATTCCCATGGAATTAGAAGAAAGTCCAGCCAATGAGAGAATGACAGAGGAATGAAGTGTAACTGTACCTTTCCTGTGAGAACGGCGGGAAATTCTGTATCAAATCTGTTGCTCAATCCAAATCTGTAAATCAATGAGAACATTTGAATATGAAAATGAATATTAACTTTAACAACTTACATCTTAAACTAAAACCATACGAAAATAAAATAGAGGGAGGGAATCAGAAAACATAATACTAATAACAACAATAATAATAAGCTGCGTGATTATCGATTCTACAATCTCTTTGGAAAACAACACTGTGATCAAGTGTTTGTAATAAGTTGTAAGCTTGGTTAGTTGTAAGCTTGGTTAGCTTGGTATGTTCTAAATGTGTCAACTATACATTATTTATTATTAATATAGATCTAAAGACTGGATCCAAATCTGATTTGAATAGTCTCCAAAAAGTATGCACCAATTTTCATGTGGCCTGAAATAGAATCTTTATAAACTGACAAAAGCGGCAAGAAATAGCAAAGGATTAAATGTTTGTTTAGTTATTTTATTGATTTAGTAACCTACTACAGCGTCTGTCAAAGGTTCAAGGACTGATATCCCTTCGCACAAAAGATCATAAATTATATTAACCAGACTGTGTGTGTGTGTGTGTGTGTGTGTGTGTGTATGTGTGTGTGTGTCTCTGTCAAGTTGATGATATACAGTAGATCTGGCAGACCAATCATCCTACTAATGAAAACAAAGACATTGTGATGTTAGCACCTAGATGTGACAGTAGATTATCTGACATCTACACAATGCTTAAACAACTGAAAGATAACATCAGCCCCTGACCAGTTTACATGAAACGCGTAAAAAAATGTGTTTGTTATTTCACACAGATAGTCGCTGTGCAGCTAGTCAGATGTTGTGATTGACGTGAACTAGCAGGCTAGCATGAGGCTAGTTCAGACCAGGTCCTATAAAAGCCAATAAATACGAGTCGATCTGTTTTTGCTTACACTGTGATGTGCCCGGCCCCTCTCACCACCACGGGCTCTGGACAATATCTGGACAGGACTTCTTCACTCACTACATGGTCTTCGTCTTCATCTTCTAACTCATATATGGTGTCAAAGTCCGCCATGTTGGGCAGCAGGACGCTCATGACGTCAGGCTTCGCCGTTGCGCATGCGCATACAACGCGCTGAATTTGGGGTTATTAAGAATAGCGTGGATCACATCGTTTCCTTTTATCATCACTTGATGAAATGTTCTGTTGTTTTGTTTCTCTCCATTGTGCCATACGCAGCTATAAAGGTTAGTTCGTTTATATTGCCCCAAATGTGTAATATGTTTGATTTTACTAGACCTAGAGATGATCCGGGAAACGCATCAACGACGTTGATCTATATCAACGACGAAAAGAGGAAAATAAAGAATGCAACTGAATAGGCCTACAAGCAGAGCAAATTACGTATTGACAACACACCTGTTCCCCAAAGTTTTTCTATGAATATAATTTCATTATACCAATTAGGCCCAAGTTAATTGCATCGGTTGCATATATAGGCCCATGTAATAATGCATTCAATTGGCCTTTTTTTATGATCGAATAATACAGAACAATATTAGAAATTTACAAACCAACACTTAACGCTTAATAATACGTATTGCCTTTATTTGGGCTGTATTATGTCATCCTGGATAAGCCATTTGACACTTGCAATTCACAGTTGGTTAAAAGAAGGGGCAGTTAATATGAAAAAGGCTATCCAGACCTGCAAGGTCAAACCACAAATGTATGGATGGATGTAGAGGCTATACGGTATGTTTTGGCTACGAGCTTGTGGACAGAAATAGCACCATTCATATCGAAAAAGTTTGAGGTGAAATTCTCAAATAATACTCATCAAACAAATAAATAATTGTCAAACAAAAAGTAGACTTACTTAGAAAAAACAATTTATTTACACTTTAAACGCTGCCATTAAACAAATAGTCCTCCCATGACACTATAGGTTATTATTTTCCCTGTTTTTACAAAAGATTTAAATGTGCTGAAATAGAAGAGACTATTGGACGAGCACACAACTGTCTTTCCAAATTAATTGGGCTACATACAGTCGATTCAGTTCAACTTCTACTCAAACATCCCTGAGGTATTTTTTTATTATTATAAACAAACACATACGCTTTAAACATACAAAGTGGTATTCATGTTATCAATAACATAAACATTTTTTAAGAACTAAATTTGAACACGACGATTATTTACCCCTTTATTAAATCTATTCTATAAAACCAATATTTCAAGAGCCTCCAGCGTGTCGTTCTATACATCATCTTGTTTGGTAGCTCTCTTCAGCATCCCAAAATAATCCTCATGGGTCTCTGTATCCAAGTTTCTAGGAAGTGTCCTTTCAGCATATCGGAGTGCTCAGTTATACTATATTATGTTGTCCAACAGCGAATTTACTGAGTAACAGTCACTTGTTGTTGTTGTTGTTGTTGTTGTTGTTGTTGTTGTATTTGTTGTTGCTGGTGTTGTTGTTGTTGTATATTCCTGATGGGTGGCAAGGTGTTCATACCCTGTGGTGGATAAAGAGAGGCGTGGATTTCTGTCGGACTGAGTGACCCGGGAACCGTCAGGGGACTCACGGAACCGGGGTCGCTGTGTACCGAGCCTCCACTGCCGTACGACTGACCCATTTTCTTTTTGATTAATTTCCTTTCTTTGGCTCTGCGATTCTGAAACCAGATTTTCACCTGCAAATGCGAAGAGAAAAATATATTTAGCGTGAAGAAAACGTGAAGACAATATTTCATCACAAAGGCCTACACAAGAAGAAAGATAATGTTTTTGCTTTTAAAGTGTGCGCAACAATAAGGAATACGGAGAATAAGAAAGCAAGTTTACCTGTCGTTCCGACAAGCCGAGGTTTGCAGCGAGCTCTGCCTTCCTCCGGATGGTGATGTACCTGTTGAAATGAAACTCCTTCTCCAGCTCCAGCCGCTGGTGATCCGTGTACACCACTCTATATTTTTCCTTTGTTCGCGTTTTACCTTCAAATAAAAGAACAACAAAAATACAAAAGAGAAAATGTGTTTGACTTTTATACAAATAAATCAACGAAATAAAGACGGCCTGTCCTTTATTAGAGGTCCGCGAGACGAGCCTGGACTAGTCTATGTATCTGCTTGATCTTTATAGTGGTGTTTTGGACAAAGATTCACTTGAATCAATCAGAGATAGACTGGGTTCCTGCTCTTGCTTTGATGTCAATTTGAACAGACAACACGAGACACAGTATTCATTATGTAACCCATAACACTCTCAGAAATAAGTTCCAAAAACGATTCTTAAAAGGCCTAGACGTTATTCTGGTGCTGTGGGAATTATTGTAGCCCACTGTATTTTAGGTAATGCATTTGTCTTCGAATTCAAAATGTGCTTCACTTAAGACTGTCATCTTTTATATTTTCACTTTTGAGCTTTGGAATACATTTGACCATATTAATTATTAGGCCCTTCACAGCAACGCACAGCAAATAATGAAATGTATTCACAAATTAAGGCAGATTTATTTGACTGATTTATGCAATACAATATAATTATTCATCGATTTATTTCCTGGCCTTTTTCAGGATTTAAATGATCTATGCATGCCGATTAACGTCATACAAACCAAAAAGGTATTTTGTGTTTCGTTAAATTCAAAAAATATAGGCCTAACTAATGCATACATAACGTATGGCTACATCAAGATGATATTGGTCACTATAATTCATTGAGTTGACATATTTTGAGGATGTAGGCCTAAATTATAGGCCTATAAATGTCCAAGCAGAAAATGAATTGTGGAAGTTTCGCCACTGAGCTGCACTTAAAACTTTGATAAATACATTCAACACATGGAAATCCGCGAATAATTCCTTTCAATAACTCCAGAGATGGTTGATATATATTGGGACTTATATTGGGACTTTACAGCAGTTGAGACATTTGCTGTGGAACACGTGACCCTTTCCGGCAATATAACTCTTGGGAGAGGAAGAGACAGTGGTGCATATCAAAGTCAAGAGGTGTTGAAAAAGGGGGTCAACGCCTGTATATGACGGATAACCCGCAAAACCCTTCAACAATGTGCCAGGGAAGTCGACTTCACATGTGCTTTACAAGTGTAAGCTCATTAGCATAACAAGTGCGCCGGTCGGCGACGGCAAACACCTTTTTTATATTTCGGCTGGAGGAATGCCTTGTCCATACATTAGACGTTTCGTTGCAATTCGTTTTAGTTTTCCCTGTGTTATTACTCCTGGGTTCTATTTTGTGTTACATAATTAATTAACATGTCACGGATTTGTTTTAATATAGGCCTATGCTTTAAAGACATTTTATTAGCCCAAAAAGTTGTAGACTTCTATGCCGAAATGAAAAAGTAACGTAGCATATAGGCCTACATAATTGCTTCCAAAATGTTTTGTTTAGTTAGGTTAGACTTCGACGCGACATTTAATAGCGAAACTGTTTCTATTTCGTTTTTATTCTAATTTGTTTTCATCCATAATAGCCTAAGAATAACACTTACACTTTCGGCTACTATTTCCCCTATTGCTATTCATAAGACGCCAGTAGGAAACTTTAAACGAATTATACAGCAATTTTGGAACATCAAAACACACAAAATAAATATTGCAAACTTTCTGAATTGGCATGTTTACCAGGGAGACGAAAGGCCACACCTAACATATCTGCCATTACATAAGTCAAAACTGAAGATTGCCGCAAACTCACCAGTGGAAGATGATTGCACAGTTTTACTCATCCATTGGTACGAATTGCGCCTTTCGGGTGAAAGTTGTGCCACATTAATGTTCTCTGGTGGCGGCTGTAATACGGCTGAGTTCGGGGCGTGCATATGGCTGTACTCAGGCGAGCAGTAAGAAACTTGTCCCGGGGACGAGTTGTTCAATGGCGCAGGAACAGCGTTAGGTGGTCCCAGACTGTACGCGCCCCAGTCCTCCCTCGGCGCGCCATATGATGGTCCCCAGTTCCCCGCAGACTGAGTGTGCGTTTCCATGTTGGGCACATGGTGGTATCCCGTGAAGTCTGGATATTGTGGGGTTGTGACAAAGTTCTGCGGAGGGAGATTGATACTGGATCTCCTCACGGGACCCTGGTGATACATGTTGCTGTCCTTATCCAGTATATATCCCACATACATGATGACTAGATACACATAGAACACAAAATGTGCAATAACTTCACAAAGAAAATATATATGGTTTACGGTGACATTGTCACACTGAAGCTATAAATCTGTAAGCGTAAAACAATCCGTAAACCGAGGCTCGTACAGTCCAATATGTTTCCAAGATGATAGGCGGCCTTCAGGTCCTGCGCTGCTAGCCTTCCATAGTGTGGCTCTGTTGACAAGGAGCAAGCAGCATACTAATGTGGGCCTGACGTCAGGAAGCTCCTCGAGTCTTGGAGATTTGCATCCAAATGATGGCTGGGAAGATGATGCCGGCCCAACTGTCCCCTCGCGCCTGTCCGGCGCTGCGTCATCACCTCACATTCGGCCTATCCCAAACATCAGAAGGTTCGTTTCCATGCATACATTTACACTTTAGCCTATCGCACCCACAGGTTTAACGAGCCTACAGACAGTAGATGTTGTCATAGGTAGCTCTGGGCGCCTGAAGCGCTTTGCGCATGAAGATGTTATGACTTTTGAAGTTTGCAAGCACGACAAAGCAGTGCAATTGTCAAGCAAGTCCATTTTAAATCTCATGTTATGTTATGTTATGTTGCATTTCATGCATCCATTCATTCACGCATTATTGACTGGTTTAAAAATGCAACAGTAGGCCTAATAGCCATGGAGTTATTTGGGAAATTCACCTGGTGGACTATGACTTATAACGTAATGAAAGTCCCATTATTCTCCACACATTCGGCAAAGTGTTGTAATCTTGTTTGTTAGGTTTTTTCATGTAAACGAGGTGTAAAGTGGGACTCTTCGTGGGGCAAGACGAGGCTTACTTGCGGTTACTCATTCCATGTTAACACCTAAAGGTCGCACTTCACAGCTAATTCCGGTCAGAAGGAAGCGATCTCTCTCAACCAACGCGAAACGCCCTGATTTCACAGGCGTTATGGCACAGGAGAAAGGGAAAAGCCATTTAGTCATTCAAAAAGGACTGAAATCATCTCAATCTATATATCTGTTGATGTAGGTCTACGTGTACGGGAAAATGTATGTTTGCGAACTCTTTAGCTCAATTATGGTTTACGGCTAGGCTAAAACAAGCAATTCTCATTAAGTTTATTTTTTGCTTTGTAAACCAGGCCTATAATGAAGTTATACAATCGGAATTGATTGTGGTTGTGTGCTAATTGTATTGTATTATATTACAATAGGGGAGGCATATAATGGTTTCATAGGCCTAAATAATTCGACTACAATTAGAAGCTTGCCTTTAGTCCACAGTCACTTTTTTAACAAGGCTACTACTAGCCGCGTATTCTCTGGCTCAGATCTTTAAGTAATTATTAAATAAACGATCATCTATAACAATTCTCTTGACCTGGGCTTTGGATGGCTATTTTGTCCCTCTGTCCTTAATTCATGCAATTATGACACGGTATAAGCGATATTCAAGTCTCTTCATGTTAAAGTCTTTTTTCTACTGTCTCTCGTTTACCAATGTGTTATCTTGTCAACCAAGGACTGGTCTTATTCTGTGTATTCTGATTTCATTACATTTCTCTGTTGACGTGGTAAAAGCTGCTGGTCGTCTGTGTCTTTTTACGCACCAATGTTAGATTTATGGCTACCAGCGCTCTCTTGTGGTCAGGTGCGGAACTACATGCGTTACCGTCAATTAATGTAATAATTGCTCTGTCACTGTCGATGTCCCCCGTGTCTGGTGATACCTAAAGATTCCCATAGAAGGCAGTATCGACCAACGAACTACCAGCAGTTCCTATGAGTTTGCGGCAGTAAGTTTGTACACGACGAATTCATCCGTTTGACACTAAATTGACTCCAGACACAAGCGACTAAAAGGACGTTGCGACCTCTTAGTCGTATTTCCCTCCATGGATTGCACCTCTACCGACCGCTTGCGTCATCCTCTTTGTATCTGCATGCCGTTGGTTTTAAACAAATCAAAGTCTGTGAAGCATTACATTTTTCAAGTGTTCTGAACAGATTGAACGCTTCACAGACTTATTGTCAGAGTTGATAGGACGCGAAGTTCGAACGTCCTTAGTCGCATGCTGCTGACGTGAGCGGTGACTCACTCACTGGTACAGATTGACAGCACTGTGGTGTAAGACAGTTACTTTAAGTAAATATAAATACAGTAACAATTAACATGGGAATGTGAGTGAAATGTGTATGTAAAACAATGTACTGTTGAAATTGGCATCTGAATAGCATTCAGTTTGATACACAATATCATTCAGTTAGCTAGGCAAAAATAACATTCTGGTACGGTAAACATTCAGGGTTAATGAAAAATAGGACTAGACTGAAATGTGGATATACGGAACATTTCCAGGGTCCACTGCCATACTTACAAAACATCTAAGTATTTGACCATTGTTTACACAATGACAAATAAACTTTTAATTTTGAAACATGAGTTAAAGGTTTTGGGTGAGTTATGACCTTTTGCAGGCGAGCTATGATGTTGTGCTGTACCATATATGCTATTTTGACAAACGCACCTAGAGCTTAGTGAATGTTTACACTGTTTTAAGAATTGAGCCAAAGAAATTAAGAAAAACTAATTATAAATAGGGCATTGTATGTTATTGCAAAATGTATATTATTATTTAATAAAAGAAGACCCATATTGCGTTCCTGTATATCTTTTTTACTTATAATTTTTTAATGAAAATTGGTCAGTATTCTACCAAGCCGCTAGATGGTGCTCTAGGGTAATTTCTGTTATAGTTTTTCGTCTTTCGTTTTTCGTCCATATTCAATTTTTCGTGGATTGAATATGGATGCGTGGAAGCATGGATGGATGGAGTGTGTGTCTCATCGTGGTTACTCACCAGACACATACTGTGGCAAGCAGTTTTATCTTTAGTCAGAATTTTGATTGCATAACTTAGGAGGAGTAAAACAAGATGCCCTGTTACTATTTTTACTGTGTAATGTAAGGCTGTGAATTCATAACACATTTTATACCTCTGTCTGCAAACCTTAAACGAATGAATGTCAACACTTTTAAATTTCCCCTCACTTGCCCTTCACAAAGCAAGACATTAACTTGGTCCTGGATATTTTCCTTTAACAATGATTGCATTATTTAATACAACAAACCAGTGGCTGAAATGCATTTTGTGCAACTGTTTAGGCTTCTGTGACTTGAGTCTAATAGTGATTGTGGTTATATTATCTGATTTGTATTTTATACTTCAACAGTGACAAAATCCAATCATCAAAATCAAACAAAAATATAGTGGGGTTGAGCACTCATATGTGGTGTGTGAGGGAACGGAGTAGAAAGACTTCAAATGATTGAACTTATCAGACTACACCCCCAACTGAACGGGTCATCCTCTAAGTCTGTTTTAGTGGCAGTCCACAAGCTTTGCACGCCAACAGAAAACACACTCCTGGGCTGAAATGTACACTTCAACGTGTGAATTGTACTCCTAATTATGAGTGGAGAAAAAGGGTTCCATCTGACATCTCTTCTCCATCATTTTCCAGTGACATCGAAGAGACCTCATCCGTGGTCATGTCAGACTTGATTTCCTAAGAAGTCTGACCAATGGATGGAAGGCCACCACCATGCCCCCCGGTGAGTCTGCGCTCCAGTCACTGGTCATTAGGAAGAGGCTCTCAGGGACACCAGCACCCTTATGTTCCTCTATTGTGAACCAGGGGACGTGTTGGTCTAGAACGCCATGCTCCTACATCAGGAGGGCATGGGAAAAATGCAGGGAGCACATTGCCATGAGTAATCTGAAGATGGTTTATTGTCTCGTGGAAATACATGCTGTCAGAGCTGATTCTTATTAGAAACCCAAAATGTGTGATGCTGTAGGGATTCTGTTGCAACACGCAC
>OOFG01063290.1:0-13485 GCA_900323295.1 Molva molva | reverse complement strand
GGGGTTAGTAACGCCGTGACCTTATGTAAAATAGCGGGGTTAGTAACGCCGTAACCTTAATGTTACGCAGCGGGATTAGTAACTCACTCAGTTACCTTTATGTAACTCAGCGGGGTTAGTAACTCACTCAGTTACCTTTATGTAACTCAGCGGGGTTAGTAACTCACTCAGTTACCTTAATGTAACATAGCGGGGTTAGTAATGCCGTAACCTTAATGTAACGCAGCGGGGTTAGTAACTCACTCTGTCACCTTAATGTAACGCATCGGGGTTAGTAATGCTGTAACCTTAATGTAACATAGCGGGGTTAGTAACGCTGTAACCTTAATGTAACGTAGCGGGGTTAGTAACGCTGTAACCTTAATGTAACATAGCGGGGTTAGTAACGCTGTAACCTTAATGTAACATCAGCGGGGTTAGTAACGCTGTAACCTTAATGTAACTCAGCGGGGTTAGTAACGCTGTAACCTTAATGTAACATAGCGGGGTTAGTAACGCCGTAACCTTAATGTTACGTAGCGGGGTTAGTAACTCACTCAGTTACCTTTATGTAACTCAGCGGGGTTAGTCTCTCACTCAGTAACCTTTATGTAACAAAGCGGGGTTAGTAACTCAGTAACCTTTATGTAACAAAGCGGGGTTAGTAACTCAGTAACCTTTATGTAACAAAGCGGGGTTAGTAACTCAGTAACCTTTATGTAACAAAGCGGGGTTAGTAACTCAGTAACCTTTATGTAGCTCAGCGGGGTTAGTAAATCAGTTACCTTAATGTTATGCAGCAGGGTTAGTAACTCAGTAAACTTCATGTAACCACAGCGGTGGGGCTGGGATCCCCATCCAGACACTATGATGCATTTCAACAAATGATTTACTTTTGTACTTAATATATTTATATTTGTAGGGATGGCCATAAGCTGGAAGCATGTAAATGTACACAATGTACTGCATTTATTATTATTAGAATTATTATTTGTATTATTATTATTATTACTATTAACAACAATAATAATAATAATTTTAATAATATAAAAAATTCCATCACAACAATAATCATCATCATGATCCTCATCGTAAACCTTACTGTCTATATATATCTATTCTCCTGCTGCATGGATGTCCCTTGACAGCTCCATGCTGAATGAAGACAGATGTCAGGGCCTGACAGAACACAGTCTATGAATAGTTCAGACCTTCTGCACAGCCCCCTGCTTATGACCGTCTCTGGTGCTTTTCAGCCTTGATGTTCATATTTCACTTGTGTTTTCCGTAATCTCCAGGGCTCCAAGTTTGTGGTACAACGTGGATGCATTAGGCCTGAATGCTGAGCAGAAAATCGCCCCTCAAGTGGGATTAACGCAGACATTTTTATCTGTATTTGATTCACTGGACAACCACTTTGGCCAAGGACAAATGCCCAGTGTATTGACCAAGGAATAGGGGGAAAACATTCACTGCAGTCTGCGGAATGATAGTGGTGATGGGTGGGTGCCCCCCTGCGGCCTGGTTGGTCGCAGGGTATTTATCTGTAAGCCGATTGGAATGGTCTTCTTAATGCACTCGGGGGTGCTGGACTGTTTGGCCCTGAAACTTAAAAAGAAAAACTGTTGAGATTTGCACATTGAAACCTCTCAGCTTTTTCACTCATAGAATCTATGTTCCTGGTTTCAGCGCTGCCTCTTCTGGTATGAATTCATACATACGTTTCATGCATAGTATCATATTATGCATACAAAGTGTTTAGAACATCCCAACCATTTGTGAACCCTGTGCAATGAACGCGCAGAGCCTTACCTCTGCGGTGCGGTTTGGCAGGACGATTCTATATGCACAGAGACTGCAAATCAATCGGCTAATCATATGCCACAGACATCATCATCGATTTGGGGGAATCCATTTGATTTAAGATATAAGATAGAAATTCATGACAGTAGGCATATAGCGGGAGGGAATCTGCATTTGAGCAAACAGGCGCTTTGGTAATGAGTACAGATTGAACACGCCAACCACACTAAAGTGCACACTGAATGAAACAGCGATTGCAACCAATGCAAATTTGGAAGAGTGTTACGACCCATAGTTGTATTAATAGTCACGTGTGTTTTATGTTATGATCCATTTTCTTCGGTCCAGTTCCTCCTCTCTCCTACGAATGACGTTCAGCCTCACTGTTACGATACCCAGCGAACCGACTGATCATTTAGGCCCAAAACAATTTTGCTCTGCCAGCTCCTTTTCAGAGGCCACATGAAAAAATGAGTGTGAATGGGTCTTCTTGTTCCTTTTACCTTAATTGCAGTTGAGCTGCAATATGTCCTTTCTATGGAAGCCCATTTCCTCCAGTAAAATAAAAATATAAGATGAATATTATATATATATTATATATATATATATATATTATATTTATATTTTTTTATAGCCTTGATAATAAAAAAAAATTAAAGTCAAACTTTTGAGATACAAGCTAATAATTCTGAGATAAGACGTCAAAGTTATGTGATTAAAAAAGTCATAGTTATGAGATAAAAATTCATAATAGTGAGAAAGAGAGTCGAAGTGATAAAAAATGTGCATGCGCCCCAGTGGTGCTGTGCTCAAGGGCCCCTTCGTCACCTCGCTGGTGTAACCATGCATAACCCTAACCCTAAATAACTAGTCACTATTACATGTTCTTTTTGTAAATGTTTGAAATGTAAAGTATTTTAACCAGGCCATCGTTGCTGCTAAACAAATGAGAATATTGCTTCTAATGTAGTTTGACAATATCTTCTCTCATAATTATGTCGTATTCATATTTTGACATACACATTTTTATATATTTTGTAATTATCATTTCGATGGATAACATTGTAATAACAAGTCAACATTTTCATCTTATTTTTTCTTTATCTGGCAGAAATGGGCTTCTATACCTGGCTCACATGAAGGATTTCATGAGAAGCATTTCTCGGGGAGAATTACAAAGCTGTGCGTCTGTGTGTTTCGAGAGGGTTTGTTTGTTTTCTTTTGCACGAGCAATACTTGATGCACGATATATATATAGAAAGCAGCCTACTGTGTATACATGTATTCTTTATCTACGTATATGAATGCAGCCACACACTGCTTTTAAGGAAGGAATAAGCTCTATTTGGAAACTGACCTGTCACTGCATGACAGCATGTCCAGTGAAGATCCCTGTGGGCACTCAGCGTAGCGTAACACTGGCTCAAGGCAAAAAAAAAGAGAAAGGAGAGGCTTCATGGAATGAGCGATGGGAAGTGCAGTGGGGGTAGCGGTAGCGGAAAAATCGCACAGAAATCACCACAAGTTCACACGGACAAAGTCCGACATGGACTAGAAGGGTCTCTTTTGTCTGGTCACAGAAGGCACGCTGCAGCGAATCGCCCTTGAGTCTGCCAGCTTTTTCGTCGTTTTCCAGAGAGCACAGAGGCAAGAGGAGCTTTGACGCAGTGCTCTGGGCCTTTCGATGTGTGCCCACTCGGCCTTACATCGCATCAATATTAAATACATCTGTGACATCGTTTAGGCCTGTGCACTCTTGGTGGAGTCGGTCTTACAACAAAAAAGTATTAGCTGTATTCACATGCTTTAGTGGATACAGTCTTTTATTTGTACTCCTTTTAGTAACTAAATATCTAATTCCCTTCCATCGAACAAGTATTTAGTTGGATCTGTAAGGTTACCATACTATTACATGCTCAATGCGCCCAGCTTGTTTGGATTAAATTTATTAATAATAAATATGTATGCATGCATGTATTTGCTAAGAAATGAAAAGGTCACTGGACTGAGGGTCAGAAATCTTTAAGTCTCCATAAATCCCCAGGCATGTAATGTCATAGTCGCTTGATCATCATTTTCTAGCACAAAAGAGCGAACCAATCAATGTAAGCATCCAATAAACTGATCTACAGTTCTCAGCTCCAATAATTCCCAGGATGAAAATCGCTTCGGCTGGCTTTGAGCGCTAAGCACAAAGTGCAATTAAACAGGGTGAGTTCTGTCTCTGTAAACAAAGCTGAACTTGCAATGAAAGCAATATATTCAGTCTGATTATGTACCACCCTGAGCACTCAGTGAAAAATCAATAACATATGCAAATATTCCAAACCAAACAGACTTGCATACTGCCTGCCACAGAAATGAATGCAAAGGTGGCGGGCAAAAGTGAGAAAAAGTAAGCTAAGAAATGTCTCAGCGGCGCTGGTGGTGAGAATTGTCTTGGGAACGTAACAAGTCTTATAGAATTCCCGTCCATCTGAGGCGTGGTTGGTTTACGCATCCAAAGTGAAAGTCAATTACATTATTATCTTTATTAGTCATTAATATTCATCTGTTTCTAATAAAGTGTATGGGCTTATCAATGTGTGTTGTGTGTGTGTGTGTATACTCTCCTTGTCCATTCCATTCCATTGCAAAGACAGATAGAGTCGGGTCGCATCTCTCTAAAATCTCAGTAAAAAAAATGTCCTGAAAGACAAATGTCCGTGTCAAGGGCCTATTCCCAAAGGAGCACCGCTTAACACTCCTCTCCATTTAAAAACAAATGCATTATGCAGAAGTGTTTGCTTCCTCAAGACGATAAATAGATTTACAGGCTTGATAATTCTGTGTTATGTAATAGCTGTTGAGGTCGAAGCAAAGACCAATTAGCTGTCAAATAGCATCAGGGAATCGGTGAGCCCAGACTCTGTCACAAAGCGAACGGATGGGCAGGAATACTAAGCAGCAGTGGCAAAGTGACCAGCAAGTCAAATGCACAACAGGAGGCCACAGTCATGCAGGACCTTACACTCATTCTGGTTTTCCCTTGAAGGCTTGCAATCTGCCTAATGCTAGAAATATTATGACTATTAATAATAAGGAAAATAAATCGTCTTTCACCGGACTCTCGAAGAAAGTACTCAAGATCTCAAGATAGTCCTTGAAGACTGAAGACTTCACTTGGGTAAACTCATTCGGAAACAAAAACGGCAATTAGAGCAAAATGTAGGGGGAATGGCATCCTTTGGATTTTATTGTATTGTGTATAATGACAAAGGGACACACCAACCATTAAATATAAGTATTAAACAAACTTATTTGTACGCTTTGTAAAGGTGGTAATCTGGAAGAATTGGAGATACAAACAGTGACACCCACCTCGTAACATTCATAATACTGTAAATGCAACGGCTTTAATCGGTGGGCCATCGGCACACTCACCATTGTGTTACCACATTCGGTGATAGATAGTGACATTTATTTATTTACATCATTCACCACTTAAAATAGGTGAACGATGTATGATATATGTGAAGAAGTGCAACTTCATTTTGTGTTGTCTAAGGGCTTTTAAGTTCTGTTACTGGCATGTATTGCGTATCGTGAAATGTAAAGCATGAAGTTACTATTGTGCCAAGATCTTGTTTATATTCTGTTCACATAGACAGCATATTTTTTGCTTCAACCTATTATTTCCATCCCGTATTTCAAAGACATTTCAAGAACCTCAGGGCTAAGCTTTCAGTTAAAAAGAAAAACCTTTTTTAAGCAAGTTTACAAAGAGGCTACATATTATGTTTCCCTCTCTCTGTCTTCCTTGGTCCGTTTATTTTCATTCCTATATATCCTTTATTTTTATTTTCATCTCTCGACAGCCTAGGAAAATAACTAATGGCTAACTAAGAAAAAAACATTTCTAAAGGTCTGCTGTTCTTGCCGTCTTGTATTCATGTATTTATTCATTTGTTTATTTTGTAATGGGGTAGAAAGAAATGTTAGAGTTGTAATGTGGCATAACGGTGAAACAGTGTTGTAGCTACGTATGTGTGACACTCCTCTGGAGCTAATGCTGCTGACTACTTCACACTACACACTCACAGGTCAGTTCACTTAAGTGTCAGACCGCAGAAAAGTCATAACGACATCCTTCCCACTGAAAGATCCTTTCAAAAACGCTTTCATTGCCTCTCTGAGGATTTATTATAAATATTAAGAAATATCCCCTCTTACTCCGTTTAGCAGTTCATTTTTTTTACCGTAATCTGTCTGCCAAGGATATTAAAAGAATTATGATGGTTGGCGGAAAGCTTTCTAAAGAATCTCTGCTCCATTTAAAGTCACGTGACGTTTGTGCACGCACACCCGTGCACACACGCCCACACACGCCCGTGCACACCCGTGCACACACGCCCACACACGCCCGTGCACACCCGTGCACAAACGCCCACGCACACCCATGCACACCTGTACACACCTCAATTCCCGCACACTCCTCAGAGCACACAGGTGCACACCTGAATTCCCGTACATACACGCACACTCGAATGCACACACATTTACACACAAGTGCACAACACAGACTCACAGACACAGACAGACATACTCTCACACACACACACACACACACACACACACACACACACATATACACACACTCTCAGGCAATTCTTAACATTCTCCTCTTCATCTGTCTGGCAGCATTGAGAATAAGACGTTTCTCGACGACAGCGCTCCAGTTTGCATGTCTTCTTTCTCTCCCTATCCGCTATCGCCTCAGCGGACGCCTGACACTTTCACACCAAGCCTCCACCTCGTCGTACCAGGCTTCAAATTAAATTGCCCCCCGCCCTCCTACACCCCAACTGTCTTCCACTGTCCGACGCCAAATGCTCCAACGTGATTTATGGCGGCAAGCCTACTTCAACCACATCTGTCTGTTCTCTCTTTTAAGTACCAATTTGGAGGACTTATTGAACCCTGCTTATAGCGCAACAGGGCAATTTGTCATGCGATTTATTGTTGCCTACAAAAGGTTCAAGTGCAATATTGAGGTGTATTTTCCTCTTCTTCATGAACTCTGAGCGTAATAGGGAGCCGGGGGAGAGTGCTAAGATCAACTTAAGCAGCCCCTTCAGTGTTTTTGAAGAGGAATTCGAAGCGAACCAAGACCTCCCCTTGTTGCTCCTTCCCCGTCCCGCAGTCGGCTTCTCCCGGCCCCTGATTTGTCAGCGGGCCCACAGGGGGAGGCCCGGGACCCCGGCTGCCGTTGATCCAGGCGGGCGGGAAGTGAACGGACCAATCGGTTTGTGCTCTCTCTTCGGTCTGCGGGTGCCCAAGAGGTTTGTGTGTGGACACAGCATACGATGCCGATCCATATACAGTACATTCATTCTTCCATTGCAAAGCCATAGCGGAGCCACCTCCGGACAGGAAGTTGGAGGAAACACCATGTATGGTCTGTGTCCACCTTAGTATAACACTGTTCTGCGTACTGCGCCTTTATATAGTGCTGTTTTTGTCAATGTGAATGAACGTGAGACAGTACAGGCTAAAAATAATACAGCTCATCAATAATCAAGAGAATAAGTGGTACATTCAATGAGGCGCTTAATTTTCCTCGGCTTGTTTTGTCTTTTACCCTCGTAATTCTGAAACGGGATTATAGTGTGTGTGTGGGGTGGGGGTGGAGAAGGGGGTGAGTTCATTTGCGTTCTGGATTTAATGCATCTACAATTAGCTATAAAACCAAGGGCAGAGAAATTGCCTTTTTCCATCACCCTAAGAACATAGATATTATCTGCCCTCTATCTGCCAAATGAAACAGTGGAGGGAACCCTGTTCCTTTCCCGGACGTGTCATTGAATATGCTGTTCACATGTCAAAAAATCTGGCAGTAAGGTTACCTTTACTCTGGTAAAGGTCTTTCCGTGTGGCTGTCTCTGTCTCTCTGTCCCTCTAATCCGTTCAACCTCTTACTCTCTGCCCCCCAGTCCCATAGTGCTTTTTCCCCTCACCAGTTCAATTCAAAATGTCAGGCCCAGGACAATATGGTTCTCCTCTGCCTATCCTGACAGCCCGTCCAACAGCAGAGCTCTGACGGCTGTGGGGCCGGGCCGTGTTCCAATTACATCCTGACCTTTGACTCCCCAACCCCGCCACCAGTGCGGTGTCCAGGGTGCCAGTGTCAAGGTTGTGGAACGAGATACCATCTGAGTCAGCCGTGACCTCCGGTCAAGATGCTGTCCGTGCAGCCAACAGGGCTGTGTCCCCATTGAACCCCTCTGCCCTTGAGCAGAGCACTAAGGCGGGCCGTGCGGAACTAGCAGCTTGAAGATGTGTTACGCAGCACAACCCCCCCCCATCCCCTGACCCCCTGGGGGGAAGAATGGGCAATTTAGAGGTCTTGACAGAGGGTACTCATCTTTTATACATACAGATATAATCCAATGCTTCCCCTGACCTTGGGGTGTGCCCCTGTTGTACTAGCAGCTCCTCCGCACACACACACACACACACACACACACACATATGCACATGCACACACACACGAGTGCACACACACACACACCCACTCACGCACAGACACATACACACGTGCACATGCACACACACACACACACACACACACACACACACACTGTTCTATCATTTAAAACATATTGTTTATCAGACTTGAGGCCCCTTGCTGTTTGTCCTAATCCTAGCCAGAGGACACTGTTCCCTCAGTTATTTCCCCTTTTTAGTGCCTGCAATTCATTTATTTTGCTTCCCTGACAGACTGCCAGGACAATCTTTCTCGATTCGGTTGTTGGTTTTGGTTTCCAACGTATTGTTGGTTTTGGTCGCACTGTCTACAAGACCGTCTTTTACTGTCTACTCCAATTGTATCAGTGGGAATTAATGTTTCATTGCTGTCGTGTAAAATCGCAAGGGTTCACTGTTTTTTGTGAATGGCAAATTAAGAGGCAACAGTTATTTGACAAGACAATGCACTGTGTAAAAATACATCATGTGGCAACTACAGTGACAACCAGGGGACCAGCGTGAGCCAAAATAAGAAATGGAGTCATAAAAGACTTCAACTGTACCCATGAGCCTAGCCGTGATAAATGATGAGGATTTCTGGAGGACAAAACATCATGATGTCCTGTTGTCGGAAGTCCAAGTTGTGAGTTTTATTGTACTAATACATCAAATAGCTCATACCAAAGCAACGCGCTCTATCTATATGTGTGGAATTATTTGATATACTTATTTGATATATATGAAATAATAGTATTATTTCATATATATGAAATAATGCTATTATTTTGTATATATATAATTTCATATTCACATCCTACTTTTTTTAAGATCTCTTTTGATATACATTTCCCAATGATCCCTCTTTGAATGAATAACCTATTAATTCCATTGCTTTTATCCTGCTTTGTCACAAAGCTGTTATAAAAACCTTCCCTTGATGAAATCTAAAACATATTTCTGTCGCTACTGAGGGTTGACGTTTACGTTTTGGTGGCAACCATGTTATTGTCCTGAATTAAACAAATGATGGTTGACTACTATATGCCTCTAGCCTCGGAACCAGACAAATCTGTGAGCTCATGTATTATTTGTTCTGCCTGACCTGTTTTATTTGCTCTGCTTGCCCCCCTCCCATTCAGACAGATTTCCAGCAGACATAGCCTGGTTGGGGCCAATCACAACCGTTTATCTAATATTGGGCGGGTTTAATACACTGACTGTACAGAGGAGGGACATATGTGAGCGCCGTTGAGGCCTTTTCATAATCAACCAAGATGGATTCCGCTGATATTTCACAAGTTCCGTTTCTCTGATTGCTTGATGTATCTATTCTATTGCATCTAGAGGCATTGGAACACCCCTTAGAAATTGAAAAGGAAGTGAGAGGTTCCAGACTACTATGCATTTGCAAATTGGTCTGGCGATGTCAGGCTAGTAAGTCTCAATATTTCAAACAACACTCTTTCATTCCTATTCATAGATTTGGTTTTAATTGTCAATTATTCCTAATTATGTCATCCATAGGTTTGCAGTTCAACATATGCTCTACTCTTAAGGGTACCATCATCTCTCTATGTAAATAATTTTCACCTACTAAGTTATAGCACTTGGCCCTGGTGTAGCGTTAATATTTAAAATGTCTGCCCGCGTCGCAGTTCCCCAGGGCGCACACAAACACCAACACAGAAGACACCGAAAGCTAATAGACCAACAAAAACAGAAAGGACAGTATGAAGCACAACTTTCAGCAATGAAGTAGACGCAGCTTAAAGGTATTTTTCTTTACAATTTTTAAAATAGTTTGTAATCCGTGCACTTCCTTAGGTAGACTACTATACAACTAGCCATACATAGGGTACATGGGGCACACCTTCTTTTCATTTCCATCATCACTAGAACACTTTCTCCATACAAACAGACTTCCCTGATGCATTCCTTGTTCCTCTGCAGTCAAAGCACAGGGGCAGACTCTTCACCCAGTTAATTTCATCAAAAGGATCCACAAAGAGAGAGATGTAGTCACGTTGAAGAGTAGAACAGTGATGTAATGTTCAAAAGTGGAGCAGTGTTCAGGTTTAGTTTTCAAAAGAATTGAGAATGAAATGAGCTGTGAAAGTGATATTCAGCTTCCTTCTCAGAAATATCACTTCCACAGCCACAAAATGTACTCTTTTTTATATTTCCCTCTGGAAAGCAGTAACATGATCTAACACTTCTAAACCAGGCAAACAGTGATAATATAAACTGTTTTTTTTTATTTCACATTGGTCACAGATCGTTCTCCCCCATAGTGATGTTGGTTTATAAATATTCTGTTGCTTCAGTTTACGATCAATTTTAATTTAAATATTTAGTTTTACAAAAGGAAACGTTGTCCTCAATGAATTTCAGTGATGAATCAGTTTTAGTTGTACCTTGCGATAAACAATTTTCTGAATCACATGGCAACATGACCAATGTTTAATTTAAGCAAAATCTTAATTTACTAGCAATATAAAATGTATCCAAACCTACAGTATCTTTAAATATGAAGATGAAATTGATTCAGGAAGTAAAATACTGCATTTGTTATCCTCGTTTTATGTTTTGGCAGGATTCAACCTTTTTTCTCAGAACTGGTTCCATGACAACCATAGGAAGTAACCTTGGTTACAGGTACAATTTACTTTACTCTCTGACTATTTGTCTTCGATATTTACTTTGCCTTTTACATCCACTCCTGAATCTCCAACAAAATGACATTCATCACTTTATGTCTTCACAAAAATTATGTTTCTTATGTTTTTCCAAAGTTTTTGTCAAGAAGTCTCCAGCAATATATTCCTCCAGTTCATAATGGGCCTGAATCAATTGCGATTTACAGACACTTGTGGGTGTTACCACGGTAAGTTGAGAAGTGTGCTCATGTGGAACAAATAACCAGAATGGTTAATTGTGATTTATAGAGGTAACCATGTCTGACGAAGAGTGGATGCATGGTTTTCATAAAGCAGTGCAAAAACACTGTTGTTTTTTTGTGTGCATAACCTTTTGGTTTGTGTTGACAGACATACAGAGAGTTGTATATACAAGCCCCAGGTCTTACACGTTACAACAATGTGATCTATCTAAGTATAGCAGACCTCTACCTCCAATATAATGTAAATGCTAGGATTATTATTATGCCTATTACTGAGTCTCTATTTGTACCTATAAAAATTTTTGCATTTTCACTGCGCTTTCCACACTAAACAGTAGGCCTACAGTTCCCTGCCATTCTGTTGTAACCTTAGGAAGTCGATGATGGTTTGTAATTATACAGCAAGTCAATCTAACTGCAGGTGTACGACACATGCAAATACAATATCCACAGACAAACATTCAATGGTGCTGACTTTGTTTGTATTAACGTGCAGATCCTAAGCTATTTGATATTCATTATTTTCTGCCCTACTCTACCACTCTACTCTACTCTACTCTACTACTCTACTACTCTACTACTCTACTACTCTGCCCTAATCTACTACTCTACTACTCTACTACTCTGCCCTACTCTACTACTCTACCCTACTCTACTACTCTGCCCCACTCTACTACTCTACTAGTCTACTACTCTACCCTACTCTACTACTCTACTACTCTACTACTCTACCCTACTCTACTACTCTACCCTACTTTACTACTCTACTCTACCCTACTCTACTACTTTACCCTACTCTACTACTCTACTACTCTACTACTCTACTACTCTACTACTCTACCCTACTCTACTACTCTACCCTACTCTACTACTCTACCCTACTCTACTATTAACCCTACTCTACTCTACTCTACTACTCTACCCTACTCTACTAATCTACCCTACTCTACTACACTGTACTACTCTACTAATCTACCCTACCTATCTCTACCTTACCATTCTACTCTACCCTACTAGCAAAGATATGAACTGATACAGTTCATGTCTGAATACCTTAAACAAATCCATTTAAAATGAATACCATTGATTTTATTTGTTTTATTATTAATAGTAATAGCTAAAATAGCTAAAACATTATAATAGCTAAAACAGTATGCCATACAAAGAGGCCATTATTTAGTAATAATAATAGTCATCAAAAAATCTAACCCTGTTGAGTCCTCTCTGTACACATCCATCATGCTCAGCAGCATGAATACAACGGAGAAAAAACACATGGGCCTAATGCTAAAAAATCAATATCCATTATCATAGCCCACATGCATTTAATTTGTGTCTTGGTGTGGCTGGGCTTCTATTCATTTCCACAGTTTGTTGAATTTGTACAGGTGTACTATCAATCAAAATTATCACAAGGGACGGTTCGGTCATTTCATATTATCATCCAAAAATACAGCCATTTTGGTTTTTATTTTAAGCATCCTATATTTTTTTGTAAAGTCTACATTTGATGTGTAGTGATATACATGTATATCAGCAAAATTTATTTTATTAGTACCTGTACTTATGCCAAGTATTTACAGCCATTCATCTACTAAAAGCAGATTTAACAATCCTTTCGTATACCGTCTATTGAAATTCCGGGTTTTTTTTCCAACATCCACTATGAGGAAATAATTGGAATTTGTAAGCATCACAGACTTCTCTTTGCACTGATTAGCTCGGACATGAATGCCAGAAATGGAAGACAAGAGAGAAACTGTTATGGATTCCAACTATTTACGGAGTCTTTGCCAGTAATTGCTACTCTTAGTCTGATTGTTTATACATGATAACCAGGGCGCTTGATAGTATTTCTTTAATCCTCTTTTAAAAAGCATGAATATCTTATACTGCTACATTCGATTGGTGATTGGTAGAAAATAAACACGTTTTGCCAGTGACAATTTGTCAGTATTATTGTGTTAGCACCTATTTGTTCACACCTGGGCTCACACGCGCACTACTGACTCCATCAATGCAAAACTATCAGTTACCACCGGGCAAATGTGAAAAACGGCTGACAAAAGAAGACTCTATCTCTTAAGTGTTCGACTGTGAAGGAAGTGGGACAGCAGATCCCATCCTACCCACAGGCTTATGATCAAGGAAAACAGGAAAAGAATGAGGTTAATGTGATCGGAGACAGATTATTACATTTTTTGGTTTCACTCTGCCTCAGACTCTGTGGCAGAGCATGAGCATAATAACAAACACCCTTGTCACTTTGTCCTCGGAGCTACCAAAAAAAAAAGGAA
>OOFG01063289.1:0-12654 GCA_900323295.1 Molva molva | reverse complement strand
CCACTGTTTGTGTCCCAGAATGCCAAATATCCATACCCATGTGACCGTTACTGCTCTTATCCAACCAGAGGCCTGCAAACTACATCGCGAGAACGCGACATTTCGTTGAGATTTTGCCGCGTTCAAGTAAAATGGAACTAACTGTACCGCGTTGTTGTACAATTGGACCAATTGTAACTGGTACTCTCCCGATTGATAATTACCCTGATGACCGAAAGAATGAGATCGCGTATACAAGCGGCTGAAATGGGTTTTCTCAGGAGGGTGGCGGGCGTCTCCCTTAGAGATAGGGTGAGAAGCTCAGCCATCCGTGAGGAACTCGGAGTAGAGCTGCTGCTCCTTCGCGTAGAAAGGAGTCAGTTGAGGTGGTTTGGGCATCTGGTAAGGATGCCCCCTGGGCGCCTCCCTAGGGAGGTGTTTCAGGCACGTCCAGTGGGGAGGAGGCCTCGGGGAAGACCCAGGACTAGGTGGAGAGATTATATCTCAACACTGGCCTGGGAACGCCTCGGGATCCCCCCGTCAGAGCTGGTCAATGTGGCCCGGGAAAGGGAAGTCTGGGGTCCCCTGCTAGAGCTGCTGCCCCCACGACCCGACCCCGGATAAGCGGATGATGATGATGATGATGATGACTTTTTAACAACATGTGGTAAAAATAAAGAAATAAAACATTACACTACACCGGCAAAGGACCGGCAGATTCCAATGTTACTACTTTCAAAAACAAGAAAGAGATGGCCTCCTCCAAATATGGTATTCTACAGTAATACTTTGAATAGCATGTTATGGGGTGTGTAAAATCGGGATGTTGTGTGTGTGTGTGTGTGTGTGTGTGTGTGTGTGTGTGTGTGTGTATGTGTGTGTGTGTGTGTATGTGTGTGCATGCCTGCCTGCCTGCGTGCGTGTGTGCGTGTGTGTGTGTGTATAAGCTTAGAGCTACAGGGCACAGAAGTGCTGATGGACAGCTAGGATGTGGGGGTCCAGCCCGGCGGTGAACAGCAGGTTCTCCATGATGCCCATGTACTGCTGGATGGTCACATGATGCATGAGGAAGATCTGCTGCAGCCTCTCAATGCAGTTCTTGTACCAGGGTGTGGTGATGTCAACGCTGCCCGTCTCACAGCATGATCAGCATCATGGTGAAGCGCTGGAAGGTAACCAGGAAGAGGTTCTTCTGTTCGCTCTAGGCCGACTCCACCTTCTCCTGCAGATGCTCAATCTGCTCCTCCAGCTGACCATTCTCCATCCTCACTGTTCTTCTCCATGTCCTCCTCATCTCTGCTGTCCTTCTTCTTGTGCTGCTGTTTCTCCAGCTTGTCAATGGCCTCCTCCAGCTCTTTCTGGATCTTTTGGACAGGTTGGGCTTAAGGGTCTCCTTGAGTTGTCTGATCATGGCCTCAACAAACTCGCCACAAAAGTTGTAGTTCCTAGCATTCAGAAGGCCTACTAGCGTTGTGTACACTGTCAGCTTCTCAGGCAGAAGGTGGGCAACAGCACACAAGATGTGCAGGATTTCGGGAGGTCTGCTTCCAAGACCCCTGTTAGACCTTCCAAGTTTCTTTCCAATGAGGAGGTATTCTTTCTCCCGATCGACATATAAGTGATTCTAGGCGGTCCTCTATTTCAATGGGTTCTGACGTTCTCCTCCTATTATGAGCCTGGCCACCATCATTCCCATCACTATGTCGTCTTCTGAACATTTTGTTATTGACCCTGCTGGTTAATACGTTTTTGCTGATTCTTATCAAATACGATACAAATATATTATATATATCTCATAATTTCGACTTTTTATCTCATAATTCTGACTTTTTATCTCTTTATGACTTTATACCATGGGGATATTTTTATTATCATGTCAATGTTTTATCAAGGCTAAGTTTTCATCTTATATATATATTTTTACTGGCGGAAATGGGCTTCCATAGTTTTCGGACTGATCTCAGAGCAGCCAATTAGCTCCCTCCAAGCCAGGCCCACTTCTACCAGGCTGATTCCTTAGCTAAGGTCTGCGCTCTACTGAGCCCATTTTGTAAAGTGTATTGTGGTGGTGATCTATGAGACTCAAACAAACGCAGGTGTGGTCCACATATCACCGTCCCCTAGCAACCTGGACAACTTGTCAAAAATGTTACATGCTATACCAAACAAGAAAAGTTATATAGTGAATAATAGCAATTAAAATCATCTAGATGTAGAAATGCACTTGTTACATAGGCCCACATTATACATTTGCCTACTTATGTTATTAAATATAGCCTAAATAAATACAGTTTATTATTATTAATACTTATCATATTTAAATAGGTTGCCACAATATACAGCCATAAATCTCACCAAAAATAAAGTGTTCCTTTTTAATAATAGAGAGCAATACGTCACAAGATCAGTGAGTTCAAATGAGTCATCTTTAATTGGCCAGCCTGCACCGGGCAAATGATTGATTATCAACAATGAACAATTATGAAATCATGTTCAATATTTAGAATTTGTCACACAGAAAGCCCAGTCCACCTCAAGCACAGCACATTGCACAACATTAGCACACCATCTCTCACATGTCCATGCCATAGCGCCGTCACCGTGCATCTTGATCTGGACGTCTCACGTCAACAGCCCAGTGTGGCACATTGCAGTAGAAGCGCTGCACGGAAACTGTGGCACGTTGAACATCTGACATGGGGAATCTTACTCGGCAGCAGAAGAGCATGCTTGGGCTTATGTATCTCCATGGCCGAGGAGGAGAGGCTACTGGATGCGTGTGTTGATTATCTGCAGAACACGTAATGTGAAGGCCGCCTTGATCTGGGAATTGTGATAGCGACGCGCAGTCTAAATAGGCCTATATTGAGGGAGTTTGTCATTGGTATTTTACGTATTTACGTATTTCTTTGGCGTAATTTACCACCTGGTGGATGCCGCCGCGTGAAGCAGGATTATTTGGCGAGGAGGATATCTGGTGCTCTCCCATCTCGCTGTGTGCCCTTACATGCTCACTGTCTTATTCCAGAGGACCGTCCCCGGGAAACAATACGGTAAACAATCGAAGCAGCTCTTCAAATTAAATCGCGCATTTCTCTATCCCAGTTGAAGGTAGGTATAAAGGCACTGTTGATGTAGCTTACTCTTTTCCCATCACTCATATGTAATTTCAGGAAGTGATCGTTTGATTTTGAGAATGGTGCAATGCAGGACAAGAGCACCATAGTAATGGTTAACGGAAATCGTTGCATGAGTAAACACACCGTGTAGCTTTGCTTTGTTTATTAAGTAGTCATTCGCGGTATTTTATTTATTAAAGTGTGCTCAAAAATATTTTCTTTGCCTGCATTTTGTTTCCGTAAGATAGTGTATTGTATCGTGTATTGTGTATTTATAAAAGAGGTTGAAAGAACGTATGGATGGAAATGGTGTGTTAACGTGTGTGGCATACATGTGTCTATATTTTTCAGGCATGGTTAATGTAAAAGTAGGAGAGCTGGCGTCTGTGTGAGTGCGAGGAAACGAGAGAATATAGAGAATAAATTTTAGGGTTTGTAAACAGGTATTCATGTGTCCAAGATACGTGCATGTGTGTGTTTACCTACAAGGTATGTAATGTAACCATGACAATACACATTCTATTCAATAGCCACGTTTATTCTTCACGCACATTTCCTCTTCTCTTACAGCCCTCAATTAGCCATGCCTGGAAACCCTCCAGCAGCTGCTCCACGCTGGGAGCTGAGAGCCTTATAATAGGGGACTTCTCCTGGAACTAGACCAACTCTCACCATGTTGCAAACTCTCCACCAGACCGCCGGTGTTGGTTGTGGTCTGTCGGAGACTGTCGCCTGCCTGCGCTGGTCGTTTCTCCTTGGCCTCTCCGTGGCTCTGCTCTGGATCCCCGGGGCAGCCGGGTCGGCTCTGAACTGCCACAAGACGTGCATCTGCGCCTCCAACATCGTGAGCTGCTCCAAGATGAACCTGACCGGCGTGCCCACCGAGCTGCCGCCCTACATGGTGGTGCTGGACCTCAGCTACAACGACATCGCGCGGCTACGCGCAGAGTGGACGCCCGGCAAACTGCCCAAGCTGCACAACCTCCTGCTCAGCCACAACGGCCTCCACTTCCTGTCCTCGGAGGCCTTCCTGAACGTCAAGCAGCTGCGCTACCTGGACCTGTCGTCCAACAAGCTGCGGCTGCTGGACGAGTACATCTTTGAGCCTCTGGCCGACCTGGAGGTCCTCCTACTCTACAACAACCACATCTCCCAGATTGACCGTTTGGCGTTCACCGGGGTGAACAGCCTGCAGAAGCTCTACCTGAGCCAGAACCAGGTGTCCCGCTTCCCCCTGGAGCTGGTCGCCGACAAGTCCCGCCTGGTCCTGCTGGACGTGTCATCCAACAGGATCAAGGTCCTGCCCACCGCTGAGCTCCAGGCGCTGCCGGCTTGGATTAAAAACGGCCTCTACTTCCACAACAACCCTCTGGTGTGCGGGTGTGATCTGTACAGCCTCCTGGCCCACTGGTACATCCGGAAGCTCAACTCCGCACTGGACTTCAAGGACGACTACAGATGCTTCTTGCCGGCGCCGGCGCCGCCGAAAACCCAAGTGGGTGTTTTTGAACTGAGCAGCGACTACATGAACTGCAGCACTTTCAAGCAGACCGACGAAGAGGCGTTCTTGGAGCAGACGCTGACCCTCAGCTGCGACACTAAGCACAGGGACATGTCCAAGACCTGGCTCATGCCCGGGAACGTGGTGGTCTCGGCGGGCAGCAACCAAACGGCCACGGTCCTGCAGGACGGAAGACTCCGGATCAGTCCGGTGAGGCCGGAGGACTCGGGGAATTACACGTGTTTCGCCGTGAGCGAGGCCCACAACGAGACGATCTACGTGGTGCTGAAGGTGCACAACTTCACCATGAACGCGGGCGGGGATAGCCTGAACACGGCCTACACCACGCTGGTGGGCTGCCTGTCCAGCGCGGTGCTGGTGCTCATCTACCTGTACCTGACGCCCTGCCGGTGCTTCTGCTGCCCCAACAGGGCCAAGATGGGGGGCGAGGACAGCATCCACTCCTCCATGATCAGCGTCACTCCCACTCACGACGACCCGACACTGAAGGCGGAGCTCAACAGACATGTGGCCTTCATAGACTCCAAGGACCTCCAGGGGCAGAACGGCAAGCTCAACCCCAAGGGAGACGAGGAGGACCTTGACGAGGAGGCCGGCATGCTGGGGAAGGGACGGAGGAAGAAGTCTGTCGCCGAGTCGATAAGCTCCGTCTTCTCAGACACCCCCATGGTGGTCTAGGAGAGGAGGCGGACGCCGCGGTGGGGTGTCTGTATCTGCTGTGTTTGTGAGGCGGAGATGTAAGCCATGTGTGTGGTCGGTGGTACTGATAGACGGAGACAGACGGCGCGCAGGAGGGGGGGTACCAGGGTGGTCGACTCGGGGAAACGCCTCGTTCGGCGACAAGGACAACAAACAGGACCTATCCAGCGTTTGAATCTGTAGCACTTAATTATTCATACTGTGAAAGCCTGGTAATGTAAGTGGGCTGTGGAACATTTGAATGGGTGTAAACAAGACAATAGGGTTTTCTGTTAGATGTTAGCACTCAGGAAGTAATACAAGCCGTTGCTTAAGTGGTGGACATTTTGACTAGATGGATGCATAACTCTGATTTATTAGATTGGAAAACAGGAAATCTTAGCACATACAAGAGAGCATTAGCATAGAGGCTGACTCATTACCCTCATTATGAGGACAGTTGGTATCATAGAGCATTAGTATATATTAACCTCTCTACCGACACAGGCGCACCAACATCAGTGTTCACCCGGTCATGAACATTCGTCATTATTTATTAGTCATCCCCCGTAGAACAGCAGCATGCCAAAAGTTATTTTAAACCCCCGACATGGATGATGGGGCAGAGTGTGGATATCCCTCATCACAGCCCCATTTGTTATGCAGTGTTTCCCCTACATGCATCCAGCAGTGGTGCAGCACTGCCACCGCTGGATTACTAGCGCCACTGCAATCAGACATGCATATATATATATATATATATAAAAATACTTTTTGCTCACATCAAAATACTATTAGTTTAATTTAAAAACATATATCATAGGTGCCCCCTACTTCACCCCCCTAAATTGTTGCATTGTCATTATTGTCATTGGAGAAATGATGTGGAAAAATACTGACAGCAAAATAGAGTTCTGCTATAGAAGAATAAGAAACGCATGATGTTACTGTAGGTGGCATTAGCTCATGAATTAGCTTTAGGCTAAATGTAGGAAGCATTAAGAGAAAATGTAACCCACAAGTGACTTGATAATAGAAAGTAGCCAATATATTTGATGCTGTAGAAGAGAAGACCAAGTCAAGTCCCAGATGGCTACAAATTGCAGACTGAAAACTGCATTTGTGCTAACATTAATGGCAAATAAAATTGCCTCGTGCGCATAGTGCATTCACATTCTAATTCTTGTTAAGTTATATTGTTAATAATTGTATAAGACAATTTCTGTCGGAATGCATCAGAACCCTACTGGTATCTGTGCTTATATGAAAACTTTGCTATGCCCGCACACATCAACACTGCAGATCAGCACTGTGCAGATCAGCACTGTGCAGATCAGCACTGTGCAGATCAGCACTGCAGATCAGCACTGTGCAGATCAGCACTGTGCAGATCAGCACTGCAGATCAGCACTGCAGATCAACACTGCTGATCAGCACTGCAGATCAGCACGGTGCAGATTAGCACGGTGCAGATCAGCACGGTGCAGATCAGCACGGTGCAGATCAACACTGCAGATCAGCACCGTGCTGATTTGCACAGTGCAGATCAGCACTGCAGATCAGCACTGCAGATCAACACTGCTGATCAGCACTGCAGATCAGCACGGTGCAGATTAGCACGGTGCAGATTAGCACGGTGCAGATCAGCACGGTGCAGATCAACACTGTGCAGATCAGCACCGTGCTGATCTGCACAGTGCAGATCAGCACCGTACACACGCACATCAGCACGGTGCACCTCACACACACCTCAGCACCTCTGCTGGAAAGAAATCCTAGGGGAAAACACTGATATGTATCCAGTTTGACATGGACATAGTAGTAGCACAGCCACTATAATGAAGTAGAATAAGTTAAGCATAATATTTATTGAGGCAATGATCATATGAAGCGTACGACGGCACTCCTAATGCTTGTTGTTCTTGTATTCATGCAGTCTATCACTTAATATATTGATTAGAAGCGAGTTATATTTGCCTCCTATTTCTCTTCAGATACATGTATTTAATAGCTTCCAATGGTAGGCAGATAGATGGATGAGATTTTTGTATTAATCAAAATGTTTTAGGATTTAGTTATGGTACAACTGCTGTAAACTAAAAGTAAAATGTTAAGCCTTACACAGAAAAAAGTGACATTTAGAACTTTGACACAGAAAGATTTTTTCGGAAGTAGGCCTATTATAATTTTTTTTAACTTATTAATAACCTTCTGATCCAGTCTTTACAGAGTAAGGTTCTGTGTTCCTATACATTGTAGGACTGGGCTTCCGTTTGTGGTAGAGTCCCAGTGAGGTTCCTCCTCGTACAACAGAGTAACTCTCCTCTTAGACAGCTCATGTTACTTTCTTTGATCATGCTATGAAGAAGTTTAAAATACCTAACAAATGCTTAAGGCTCCTGTCATTATTGTGTTTACATCATGTATTCCCTACATGCACTTTACTTCAAATCCTGATTTGTCGTAATGTCTGCTATTTAGAAAGGACATGCTTGTCGGTTGTCATAGGTCAAATGTTAAGTCCATTAGTTTATCCATATTTTTTTATTGGAAGCCTATACTGTGTATATTCACCGAAATAATCACCAGTCTCTGTCTTGGCACTTCAACTAAAAATAGCGATGTAATTTCATGCTTCTTTGTGTTATGGTACAGGACTACCTGTGTGACTAAGAGCTAATTGCATTGTTTGATAGTACGATCATTCACTTTGTCGGAGCAGAAAAGAGAGAGTTAGTCTTGCCGTCATGAGTCACTGCACAAAGCAACTGCCTCCACCCAACGTGTGTGTGTGTGTGTGTGTTCAATGTGTGTGTGTGTGTGTGTGTGCATGCCTGTTTTTTGCATCTGTGTTATTACATGCCTATCTGCAAATTCAACAGCGCCAATTTAGCCAGACAATGAATGCGATGGCCTTTAAGTATCCTGTAATTTGTTTATGAGGGAAATGCCTGGGGCTCCCAAAAAACATTGTTGTTTTTTATCACATCTGGACTGTGTAACTAACAGTCCGTTGTGCTGGTAATTGTCAATTCAAATTAAATCATTCCAATATAAATATACCAATGCTGGGAAGATCACATGCTCACCCACTCCTGTTTTCTCCACAATCTCTTACTTTTAAACAGATGGTTCTGCGGCTGGACGTATGATTGCTTTGTGTAAAAATGAAATATCCTGTGTGTGACTTTGTGTGTGAGTGTTCCTGTGTGGGAGACCAAAGGAAGACAGACTTATCAGAGAGGGGTCACCTGAGTAATGATGTCATACACACAGACACAGACAGACACAAACACACGTGTATGTGAGAGACAATAATACAATAAGCCTGAGAAAAGTTAAATTCACCAGAAATGTGTACCTGGATGTCTAATAACAAGGAACCAGTCGAAGAACTTTGAACTACACTTCAAAAAACAATATATGCATGAACCTAAGATTGAACCAGTCTAATTCTCCTGTGGAGTCATGGTATGCTGTCAAAACTGTGTGGGATGTGTGGAATAAGGAGCAGGAAGTTTTAAGGAGTTTTGTAATAAAGGTTTGGGTTTGTGAATATAGGTTACCTGCAGTAACATTAGAATTGACATAGAACTTGTAAAATGGGGAACCTGTTCACGTCTTATCAAGACAAAATCTGCCTTGGCTAATGGGTGATTAAAGTTGTTATTTTTACAGTCGGTAATGCAATGAGGAGCTTCACTTGTGTATTGAGTATTGACTAGTGTTATTCAGAAGAATCCTAATGTGTTTTGTGTAATTTCCCTCAAAGCAACAATTCCTTTCTGTGGCCTATTGATCTATGTGTGGATCCTCACTTTCCTGTGTTCAATGGTTAGGTTCGGACAATGTAGCCGACTAAGAGTATTGTTGTTTTATCAAAATGTCTGTCCTTTTGCTTTCTGTCTGAAGACGGGGCAAGGTCAGCTGTTTCTATGGTAACCTTGAGTCTTTGGTATCAGTGTGTTTTTCTCTATGTAGGCAAGCTGATTTTGTTATTATTAGGGTTCTGCAATTAGCTACATAAGAATATCTCTGAAGAAAGGTAGGCCTGTCTTCAATTATCATTGGTAGTGAATAATAATACAAGTATATGATAGAATGATAAATGACGCAGTGCAGGATGGATTTATTTTTTATTTTTATGACAGATAATCTCTTCTACACCGGTGCTCTGATCATTTCCAAGCAATACCAGGGCTTTCAGAAAATAAAGTACAGTAAATCTTGACATGTCAGACTTTTATATCGCCAACCCTGCAGAAAATACCCCTGACCTGGCGTGATGTGTCAATGTGATAACACAATCATTGCCAGACATGGACACGGTTAAACACACTGTCACACAGGCTTCAGTGTGTAGGCCCTCAACCACAAACCGCCTCCTCCTTCCACCTAAAGTTGACTGAGACATAGGAAATATAATTCCTCTCGATTCCAAGTAGCAACTATGAAAAGCTTTTCAGTAAAATCTGAAGAAACCTATATTGCAACATCTTCAGTATGAGTTGGTTGGTTTTGGACTTGGTCTTGCCAGTATAGCTGAATGGCTTTTGCATGGTATGCTCAAGAGCTTCTCGGACTGCGGGAGGTGTGTAACCGAATAGATGATACTGTAGAAGATACTATATTTAATTTAATAAAAGATTTGTGTTTTACAGGTTGTGCCACTTCCTCTGTTCAGTTGTGTTGTGTTGACCCTGTTTGATGTGCTAGACTACATCCCAGCCCCGCCCTGCTGACTACAGCACTGCAGCCTATAAAGGAGGCTCTGTTCCAAATAGAGGCTCTGTTCGTACCTCTGAAAGGAGGACAACATGCTCCTTCCTATAGACCTGACAGTCACGAGAACATACATCATGACAATGAGATATCAGGCAGATGGTTCGTATGCACTACAATGTATGACTGGTGTTTAGTCTGCACCTATTCAATAAATAACTTTGGCATGATTTTATGTGAAGTATTAACGACTTTATTCACGTATTTTTACTACAATTTGAACAACTGTAGTCAAAACAGTTGCTCTATATGGTGGCAATGCTATATTTTGCCTTTGAACTATGAGATGATTTGCAGCTCAGCTCCAACAAAATAAATCTATTTAATAATGTCTATGATGTAGGCCACATAGGCCTCTGTAGCCCCAAAACCTCAATTGTTTTCTATATTAAAATATGATTTTCCTATAACACCAACTTTAACATTATCTGCGATAACCAAAAAAATCGCTAATAGACTCAAATGTGTGTTACTAAAAAGGATATACAAATGAATGATAGCTATACTCGGACATTGGATAACATGTTATCTGGCGCCATCTAGTGGCAACATCGCTTAATGCAATACGTCAACAATAAAGGGGTCGTATTACTTAGCATGGGACATCATGGGCTCACAAATCACCATGGCACTACATTCCTATTGCCCTTTAGAAATACAATTGTTATAGAACCGACCGACATGGCAATATTTGAACACTTTAGTAAAAACCGAACAATAGTATGAAATATAACGGACAGCGCTATATCTGGTGAAACACGAGTCATTGCGATTGCAATCCTTAAGTCCTTAAGAAAGTTACCCACACGCCCCACGGGCTGCGTATTAGGGAAAAATAATGTGTACTCGCGATATCTGGATGGACTCACGAGGCTAGCAAATGCCCCAAAACTGCATGTCATATGCAGATATGACAATAAACTGGACAACACAAATTTCATAATGTTTTTAATAGAATGATGACAACCTTAATGTTAAGACAAGATATCGTAACAAGAAATTCAGATAAAGCAATGAAATTAACCAATTGTTCTTTTACTACCAGATAGCAATGTTTAGCAAAAAACAAATGTAAGCCTACATTTGTTTAATTCCCTGATAATTAATGGTAGCCTAACGTTCACTGCTTCAGTCTATTAAAACACTATAGTAGAGTAACACTGTAAAATAAACGTGTAGTAACACTGTAAAATGAACGTGTACAAAGTACTGAGCACCTTATTTTTAGGGATTTTTATTAATCAATAAATGTTTTTTTTTAATTTAGTTTCCATAGTGAGATTTAACTTCAGCAGCTTAACACGTAGATTGAGGTATTTTATGTCCATACACAAGCATCCAGCTATAACCCATATCACCACGTATACCAAATAGTGTGAGTCATTGCAATAATAAAAACTTAAGTGGCAATCTCGAAGATTTCTGTTTCTTTCTCTTTAGCGACACCTTTGGCGATAAGCAGTATTTTTTCCCAGAGATACCAACAGTGGGGCCACCGACACCCAGTTCGTAACATTCATAATTCTGCAAATGCAAGGGCTTTCATCAGTGGGCCATAGGCTCAATCACTATTGTGTTACCTCATTCGACAATAGATAGAGACTTCACAGACATTTATTTACATGAAAATCTTCGAGATTACCATTTTAATATGTTTAGTCAGACCCACATATTGAAGGTCTTGTGAGGTCTTGTGTTGACAAAATAAGCACATGCATTCATGTCACAATCACAAGTGTAAAACGTATATGTACACCCTTTGTACAAACAAAAATCTATTACATACACACACACACACACACACACAACCACACACGCACACAGGCTGTCCTAGGCTCTTCCTCCAAGTGTTAGTTTTTTCCCAAGGTGAATTTTCTTTCATCTCGTTTCTTCTCTGCCACTACAACAAGAAAACCAAACAGCATTCGTCAGTATCACAATTTTTAAGAATCCCAGAACATTGCAACACACAAATATCAGTTGAGAAATACTGGGATAGTGTACTGGACTGTGTTCGATTCCCAGCCAAAACGTTTGCAGTTGAATTCCTAATGTCCAAAACCTACCTTTAGGAAGCACTAGTCTTACATCCTGTACCTCAATTAGATTCAAGTTGCTTTCGATGACAGTATCTCCTAAAATGACTTAATATCTAGAATCCACCCTTCGCCTACATATTCATGTGCGCCACAACTAGCAAAAACGAAAAGGTCTACACTCCTCAGTCGACTTACCCTCCAGCGATCCAGGCTAATCTCCAGGGCCGGAGCCCACTCTGGTCCCCTTCCTCCAGGAGAACAGGCCGGAGGGCGACTGAGCAGACGGGTGACGGGACTGGGTGGAGCTCCTGGGCTGGGGGCGGTGGCCGCCGGCCACGCCCTCAGTGCCGCTCATCTTGCGCTTCTGTGTGGGGCCCCTGAGGTCCGACCCCCCGGGCCTCTGCTGCTCACCGCCGGGTCTGGTGCCGGCCCCGCCGCCGCGGCGCAGGTTTGAGGGCGGCAGCGGCGGACGGTGAGGCGCAGAAGCGAAGGCGGCCCGGCTCCAGCCGTTGCTTGGCGACGGGGGGCCCGGGTC
>OOFG01063288.1:0-13543 GCA_900323295.1 Molva molva | reverse complement strand
ACGGATGATGGTGTGTGGTACCTATTGTTGTTATGTGCGCGTGCACACACACACACACACACACACACACACACACACACACACACACACACACACACACACACACACACACACACACACACACACACACACACACACACAGGCCATGACTCAGCACATCGTGAGTCAGAGTGACACGCACACTTTCATGCCCTGCTGTTAGAATAACCGTGTTGTTTTACCGTTTATCTCCACTCTGAAGCCGAGTGTGATTGGGTCAGGGTGACATTTCAAACCAGTGGGCTGTCTACATCAGTACTTCAAAGGGTGGTTAACCGTACGATACAGTGCTGGGTTACATCAATGCTAATGCTAATCAACTGGAATATGCAGACCTTAATCATCGGTTGAAACCCCCAATTTCTCTGTGATAGTAGTGAATTCTGTTTTTGCTAACTAAAATATAATACAACTAAATGGTCCCTCTATTCAGCCAAGACTGGTTATGGTTTCAACAGAAAAAAATCATGTTCATCGTCATGTTAGTGGATCAACAAAACTACCTGTGAACATTAAGTCTCATGGGAAATCATGCAAATCCAATCTCTAATAAAGTGCCCAGGTTTTGCCAAGTCATCCTGACAAAGAAAGAATGTCTGAAGAGAAACTTCCGGTTCAAATGAATAACTTCATAGGTATACTGTATAAGGCGGTCCCTGTCCATAGAGGAGTGGCAGCTATAAGGGCAGGGGGTTATTAAGAGCTGAAGTGTGTGCACACACGCCCCTCCAGTAGGGGGCGCCCTTTCTTCCAGACCGCCTAGAGGGGTGAGTCATCTGGCTATGCCGTCATGTGATCCACTCTCTGGAACACTGACCCACACTCCCTCTCCCTCCTCGGCAGACGCAGAGCTGAAGGCTTGCAGGAGGCAGAACTCATAACAGGGTGAAAAAAGGAAAAGAGAAGCAACTTCTGTGCTGCTTTCACACGCTCGACATGGAGAGTCTACGGCTTACACCAAGGTCACATCTCGGCCGAACACATGCGCGCACGCACACAAACACCCCCACAAGCCTCCTTTCAAATGTCCCATCTGACAACCCAAGGCTTACCAAGTCCATATATACGGAGCTGAAAACTGTAATTATACGTGTGAAAACAACAACAATCACACATTAATGGAAGGCTTGTGGCTTATAACAATGCCTCCCAGAATGTATGACATTTGTGAAGCTGCCCCATGGTTACAGATGGCTGCTGCTTTCACTATCCAGTGCCAAGGCAACCATAGCAGGGCTGGGGGATTTCCAAAAACATAGTCAAGGTCAGTAAACCCTAGCCATTGTGCAACCAGAGAATGTCAGTGGCTGTTAGCAGGACCTAGCTCGAAGGGAAAATAGAAATGTTCAACTGTAAAATATACTACTGCCCAATGGTTAACAAGCTCCTGTTTCATGAGGAATCACCAGAAGCACATGAGAGATTTTAAGATTTATTTTATTTTTTTAGATTTTTAAGACATGTTGACTATGGCTATTGTTAAAATAAAGTCAAATTCTAGTCATTCAGTGGTATATAACAGCCAAGATTATGCAACAAGATACCTACTTAAAGTTAGGGTAGGCAATTTGGAGAAAACAGCCAGAGTAAGCTAGATTTTGAAAGTATATTCTATTTTTAATAATCAAACCAGATCCTACCGGAAACTAATGTGGACTGTTAATATTAACCTTTTCAGGCCTCCGTCCAAAGCCTCCGTCCAAAACATATGACTAGCTTGCTAGCTTTAGAAATAGGTCCGCCTAGCCTTGTGGAAGCCTCCGGTCACGTGCAGAGAGCGCACAGGCAGAGTGCGTGGAAGCTAAGTGGGTAGACAGACAGGTAGGCCACCTAATCATTCTGACCAAATTCAATTATTGGAGAACGTGCTTATTACAGGCATGCGAGAGCCACAGATTAAAGATTTGTGTCCGAGTATTTGATTTATTTATCGCTGTCTGGATGCAAAGAGAATTTCAACAAATATGACCAAAAATCCTTCTAAAATGAATTGCCTACCCTAGCCATAAGGGTTGTTCAGAAAACATATCAATGAATGTATATCCTTGTGGGTAGTGGCTTCAACAAAAAACAATTCTCTTGACTAGAACCGGCTGGCGATTTATCAGCTCTGTGCGGACTGGGCCCTCCCCAAAAATAGCTGCCACGATCCGTTTGCTAAGCCACAAAAAGGGAGTTGCTGGCTGGGCCTCTTTCAAAAGGGCCAGACATTGCACTTGGGAGCCTTATTCCATAGGAAGAGAAACACGTCTCTGTTCACCTCCCCTCCACATCTCATCTACTTGTTGGCTCGTTCCTCTGGCTGTGAATAAGGGGCTCAAGTTACTGACCGCCTCAACAACACCTATACACTTCCACTCCTAGAAGAGGCCATTTTGAGGACACACACATCTCTCTAGTAGTGTCTCCAATGCCCTACCATGCTATATAGTGTCAATGCATACCTCCTCCTGTAATGGTCTCGTTTTAAAATGCAAAATAAAATCTGATCCTACCTACAATCTCACTTAGATGGAGAAAGTTTCCTTCTTTGATAAAATAAGACCCAGCTGGGGTGAAAATGGGTACAAACTGAAACACCTTCCCTTTAGCACTTAAGCTCATCCAGGCTAACTGCGTGAATGGAAGGTGAAAGAACAGGTGAAATAGGAGAACATGAGAGGATTCTCTTTCACCACAGTCCTGGAGGACAGTTGTGTTTTTCCACTGGGAAAGCCCCTGCAGTAATGCAGACAAAAGCTATGCTTGGCTGCTGTTAGGGATGGGTCAGAACAATCCAATATTCCATTACTCGTTCACGAGGGTCAAAGCCCAATGTTTACATTTGGACCGTTAGAAAAATATCCCCCTTCAAATAAACACAAATGAACGGACAAAACTAGAGTTGGTTCTGTAGCCCGATTAGCTTTTCTGTTTTTATTAATCATGCACAGAAAAACTATATACATAATACACAAGCATAAATATTAATATATATGCATACAACACAAACAAAGACCACCAGTACGCTTACTGAGTGCGGAAAGGGGATCGAGTCTGACGTCATTCAACAGTGCACTGAGTAAGTTACGTAGTTAGTTTACAGACTGTCGGCCTATTCTGTTGGTATATAGGCTAACTAATGTCTAAGTCCCGTAAACCTTCCACCTGGGCACACTTGAAGAATATAAAAGACGATGTGAATAGAGGCCTGGGGCCGCTGCAGACGTGCGGAATAGAGCTGGAGAATGCTATGGGGGCGTGACTCCGGTCAGTGAATCAGAGGCTAGCTTCGGTTTACAAACCTTTATTGGAGGATGGATGTGGTTCTAAGGGGAAACATGATACAACATATATATTAATAAACAGTAATAACACACAAGCAATTGCGTGTTCAACATGCACACACATAAGCCAAAACACACAAACGTCTATGAATGTCCCCGTAATTAGGAGCTATATACAATATTAACATAACTATCTATGTAGCCTGGCTATGAGGGGGGCCTAGCCGGGGAATACAATCTCAAAAGACATAAACAGTGTGACCGTATAAGATAGTTTGACGATTCTAGTCAGAGACGGAACTCTATTCCCCTTAAAGGGCCAGTCACCTAATACAGGTAAACGCAATGAAATGTGCCATACTTTTTATTCTACATGGAGCATGGTGCGTTTAAGATATTAAGTGATTTCTTGCCGATGATCTATGGCTGCCTTTGTGAATGTTGAATATTTGATTATTCGTTCATACCACCCACTGATTTTCGACCATGAAAATTTAGAGTTATTCACATCCCTACTGGCTTTGAATTCAGGAAGTTAAAGGGACTGCACACTGTATGTAGAATATAATTAAAAAGATATTCATTCAGTGTTTCCCCTAGAATTTCTTTCAGGCCTGGTGGTACGCACTGATAAAACCCTCAGTGGACGAGGCGTGCGGGCATGTTGGCACGGCTGTCTTCGGTCAGACGGCGCAGCAGGCGGTCTGCAGTTTATATTTGCATTATAATGTTTGTTCACTTGGTATATCAAGACTTAAAACAAAGTGATCACAAGGAGAGGATGACTTAAATAAAGTGCATTTATTCCATAACAACAAATATCAACTTTGCAAAACATAGCACATCATGAACACAGTAGAGCTGTCAATCTTCCTCTATAATCCCATTCGAATTTTCTTTCCTTCTTATTTATAATATTCTAATTATATTCAAATTTTTTAAGACCCAGTGAGCCCACAGTTTCAGCTGGAATTCGAACACTAAGTGATTTAAAAAAATGTGTTTTGGGCTGAGAGTTTTAGGAAAGAGGGGGGCGTGTTATCCCCATGGTTGTGTAACTGTTATGAGTGTTATAATAAGCGATGTTGTATATGAAATCCGCCACACACCGTAGCGTTATACTATAGGTGTCCGGGAAGCCTAACCCTCACTCGGACGCCGATATTAAATAAATCGCTGCTCAGACGGAGCATCACCATCCACACACACCGTAGTGTTACACTATATGTGTCCGGGAAGCCTTATCCTCAAATGCGGGTATTAAATAAATCGCTGCTCAGACAGAGCTTCACCATCAACACACGCCGCGGCGTTATACAATAAGTGTCCGAAAAGCCCAACTTTCTTGCGGACACCGCAGTCAACCGCTGCCCAGACAGAGCTCCACACGTCCACACAGACCGCGCCGCCGGTGCCCCTTGGTCGTGACGTCAGACTACCTCGGAAAAGGTAGTCTGACATCATGAAAAGAATGCCAACTGTGTTCGCAGCAGAGTGGAACGTTCACGTAGTGTTTTGGGGAGAATGGCAAAAACAGGATTTTACCCCTTTTTTCTCTAAATCGGGGACTTATTTCAGTAACAGTGATAAAATGGCATAGATTACTATGTTTACGATCATATAAGACAAATAACCATGTTTAATACAAAAAAAATGTCGTTTTGGGTTCAATGGCTCTTTAATGCTCAAATTTAGCCTATTATTAATACTTACTATGTACCTTTACACTGTATACACAGGCTTATGCGTGGCCAATGCCACTAAACGTTCTGTAAATTGAACGCAATTGTTGGTTGCGATTTTTCCACACGACAATAAAATAACAAATCATTGAGTTGAATGGGACACATGTACACATACAACGCGATTTCCGTTTTTCGAAAAGGCGACAGTTGTATTCGCACAAAGGTAGATTTTTTTACGGCTCTCGCCATCTTTGTCATAGTCATCACGGACACTGTACAAGTTGTAGGACAAGGCGGAGGTAACAGCCTATTTACGTTTCTCAACAGTGTTCTTACTGCATCCATAGTGGTAAACTACAACCACAGACCTATACTTATCACTATCTGTTATATGTATTGATCATTCATCTCGATAGCGGTCGGCGCTACAAGCCAATGTTTACTTGCACTGCGGTACGTGAATATTGGTTGCTTTTGATAACATTAAGGTGTTATCAAATTATCAAATGATCAAATATGGGGTTTATATATGTATCCCCGGTAAGCAGGTCTCCAAAAAGTTTGGTGCTGAAATTCCCATTGGTGGGGCTATAAGTTCCGGTCTTATTTAAACGCTCGTCATGGCCGCCCCAATGGATGACCAAGGTTTTTGTGAGACATGGCATTGGTGATTATTTTGATATGCTTACTTCCGGTAACCAGCTTATAAGAAATACAAATGCCATTTTACCATACCTACCGTATGGAAGGCTCCTTCTCAAAATATAGTGTAATTTACCCCTGGAAATACACATGTCCATGTAGTGTAGTGGTACGGTGTTGGCCACATGGATATTGTGACGCCAGTTCTAGTCCGACCTCGACCACGCATTTTGTGAGACATAGCATGAAAATACTAATGTTTACTGTACAAAACCCATGATTTGCTTGAAAAGGGCCCATCCATAACTTTAACTACTCTCTAGGGCTGTAGTCAACCAAAGAAAATCTTCGTCGACTGAAACTTGACCAACTCTGCGACCAATTGATTGGTCGAAAAAAAAAAAAATATATGCATGTTATCGCTAAATTAACTTAATCGGCCACATCGCACTCTACTCGACCTGCCAGCATAAATATCAGGTTAGTGCTGTTAGGAGGAAGTCAGTGGGCTTCAGATCCACTCTTGGTCCGAGTCCGACTCGGTTACTGCAGAGCTTCAATCCTGTAAAGCGGGTCGCACACCAGACGAGCCACGGAGCGCCACGCCGGGCAGTGTCATGTCGTAACACACGTTGGAAGACTGGTTTGGTTCTGTGTTTAATGTCCCAATGGAGGCCGTGCGATTCGTGCTAAGGTGCCAATTCTGATATGTTCACATTCAAGCCTATCGAGCGTTAAACACGAAAGTTGATGGAGCATTACAGACATGAAAAAAACAAAACAATTATGCCTAACGTTTTTAGATGATATGCCCGCATACTTTGATGCTTCCTTTTTTATAAAATGCTGCCACACCGACGACTTTTGTGATACATTGTCATTAGTTTGGAGAAGAGTAAGTGTTCAGTTAGTTACGGATGGCAGTCTTCCTTAGGTTGGGCGAGTTCAACGTTGTGAAAACCGGGTTGTTTTGACCTCCTGTTTTAAAAGTCTTAGTCACAAGTCTCAATAGTCAATTAAACCATTTGATTATTAAAACAGAAACTACGGAGCCTTGAATATAATTTTTATTAATAAATAATGTTATTTCTAACTTAATACAAGCGAACGTTTACTTGCACTGCGGTACACGAATATAGGTTGCTTTTGATAATATATCGCAAGAGTTAGGGTTAGGGTGGTAAAAAGGACGCAGTCTTCTTCACTAGGCTATATAGGTTGAGTAATCCATCTGTCTTTTTCACCGGCGCGATTATATAGGAATATGCCGCATATTCCCATCGCGGCTGATGCAAATAGTTTTTTTCAGTGTTTTTCTGACATTTTCGCATTGTTTATTTGCTACGCGTCTGGTGTAAAAGCACCTTGAGCCGCAACGTTTTTCAGCAAGATTTGCAGATTTTATATTCATCGTCTTGAACAACCCTGGTCATTCTTTGTGTATCCGAAATACTCCCACACTGACGACTACAGGCGTTTTTGGGTGGTTACAAAGCTTCAATGCTTGGTCCCTCAGCCATTGTTTAGCTAATGTAAGTAAGCACCCCTCAAACACAAATATGGGAGGAATCATTTTCATTCCGTTTGCAGTTTGCAGGTTGCGCTGGCAATTTTCTGCTTGTTTAATTTTCCTCACACGGTTGGTCATAGAAAAAAAAATGGACCAATATTAATTTTTTAAGAGTGAGACCAGAAACACTCGGTGTAGCTTAGCCTTTACGGTTACCAAACCGTGACCTTTTAATAGCGCGGTTAATAGTGAAACCGGTTAATCGCTGCATCCCTAGACCTGATATAACTCTACAGACAGAGCGCACGTAGACTCCATCTGAATGTAGCTCTCCGCCTCCTCCATTTCACCATTCACAGAACGGTGAATGGTAGATATCTCCAAAAAACGTTTACAACTCAACAATATGACTGCGTTTGTTGCTTGCTATAATCGAAAGTAATCCAGGCGGAAAGCAGACTATTTGCAAATTACTTTAAGACGCGTTTGTCTGCAAAACACCGGACATTGTCATTGTCCTGCTCTGCCGAATGTACACATGCGCCAAAGTATTAACTAGGGTACACCAATCAGGTTTTTTAGGCCGATCCTGATCGTCAATCTTTTTAACGTGTGATCAGCCGATCCAATAATGCTCACCGATTTTTTTAATAGTAAAATATATATTAAAAGTATGTTTCTTATGAAAATGTGTGCCAATTATGTAAGGGTTCTTCGGTAGTTATAGGACTTTCACACATGAACTCAGGATCAACTTTCACACATGCAACGCACAACCGGAGATATACCGGAGATATACCGGAGATATGCCGGAGATAGGCAGGACGTGACGCAAAAAGTATGCAGCGGTAGTCGCAGTGTTTTGTTTACAACACGTTGAAGATGGCGGGTAAGGCTACCAACTCCGTAATGCTGACTCTTTTTGCGGCGATATCAATACTGCATTTATTTTGAAGTATCTGCAATATCAACAGAAGAGTGGAAAGCAGACAGAAGTTGTAAAGCAAAATTTAGGCAAGAAGAGAAAAGTACGAAGCAGCTACACTGCGTGCTCCCGGTTTCGCGCCCAGTCGCATGATAGATACGTCATCAACATGTCAGCGACACGCCCACTCGCTCGTTGTGTATTCTCCGGCTCTCAGTTTCTCCGGACTTTACACTGGGGGCCTGGCCGGGTTAACTCTGGAGGGGTGGATTTGGACATTTGCGTTCACACATACAGCCCTACCGGGTAATATCCGGAAAGTCCGACTTAGGGTGCATGTGTGAAAGGCATATTAGCGTTATATGAGAGTTATTGTTAATTTGTTGTGAAATTTCCTTTCAGAAAAGAAGCGACGGCATGTAAACACAAAGCACTACTGAGTTCAGCTTGGACTAATCAAGCGTGGAGCCGTGGACACGGTTTTCTGACCGTTTAGACGTAAAGGAACGTTGAATAAATTAAACATCACCAATAGAAGGAATCAGTGTTACTGTTTATTGGAATGGGTCAGGCCAACACACTCTCACTCGCGCGCTAAGGAAAGAGCTGTAACGGCTAACACCATAGACTGTATGGATAATACACACCCAATTTAGTCCAACATATAATCAAATGTAACAGTATCACCTGTGATACGCTCTGCATGTATCAGTATTCACAGGCAGAGAAAAGGACGGCTACCGGGAAGAAGCGGCTGTTGTTATCCTACTAAGCTTTGCATAACAAATAATGACAGATGGCAACATCCGCGTGTAGGCTACATGGGAGATGCTTATATTTGTAGCCTACTTTTTGCTTCCTGTGATGTGGCGCAAGTTACGTTACTTATATTTAGAAAGTTTTGCACATGCGGAAACAAGTTGGAACTGTATCACTGGGACGAATAAATTTAGCCAAAACTACAATTAATATATTAAACATAAATAGCCAATATGCAAAGGAAGCATATACTGTATTTGCGTAACACGCCGACTCCTTGTGACATCCGTGGCCATGAAAGGAGCGCCGTCTACGGCATCACTCACGAGCTCAGACCGGGGGTCCGGCTACAGCGGACAGCGCTGATGTGAAGTCTAGGTTTCAAGAAAGCCTTTGCTTCATATTGTAGGAACTATGTTGACATTTAAGTACTATGACTGCAACCGTAATGTAACGCTTTGCTTACGCCGTTTAGAGACATAATTATATTGAAAATCTGGGGATCATGTGTGAATAATGTCAATTCTAAGTCTACTACTTTTAGCGCAAACCTACATAAGAAAAAATACAAATAAAAACCCGGGGAGAATGAAGCCCGTTGAGATGCAGGCTGGTTATTGCATCCTATAACTGAGATCAACAAATTAAAAAAAGCTATTTCTATGGTCAGGTGAAGCGTACCTTTATTGTGAGTCCAGGTGAATAATGTTAAAGCAGGGTAACATGTCTCAGTGACTGAACCTAATGACAATTGTGCACAATAGCTTTTGAGTCATGTGATCGGCTCCTGCAATCAGCAACTTTCAAGTTGATCGGCCGATCACCGGTCACATGTTTAGGGCGTATATCGCCCGATAAGGATCGTGCCAGATCAATGCATCACTAGTATTTCCAAGCTTCTTTTGCATACCGGCGCATGCGCACATTCGGCAAAGCAGGACATTGAAAATATCTGTCAAACTTTTGCAGTCAAACGCGTCTTAAAAGTAATATTTTGAAGGGCGCACGAAAAACGAATTGTCGATCATCCCTTCAATTGCCAATATACGAATATACATTGGCACAAGCCTAATGTGGCCATATCTAATGGATGTTGGTAGTTACATACACTATAATAGTGCTGTGTGATATGACGATATACATTGGGGGACGAGAGAAAGATGTCTATCAGTAGATATTTCCCTCTATCTTTCCTATCGTTATTTATATTGATATTGTACTTATTCGGTTTACTGGCTGCAGTACTGGAGATTTCTGAAACTGAGTGTTTACTTTTTATTTTCATATACTTATGTTTATTTGCTGCACTATTGGAGATTTCTGAGACTTGAAACAGTGTTTTTTTACTTAAATATTTATATAGTTTTTTTATATGTTCAATATCCCTTCTTTTTTTCTAATTTGTGACACTTCTGCTCAACGTCACTTCCAAATAGAAGGAGGAAAGAGAAAGTGCCTTCATTTGTATTTAGTTGATAGGATTATTAAAAAGCAGTCCTGAGGCATGAGGTTATTCTGGGTAGACATTTTCTTCATAGAATTGACAGAAAACGTACTATATCGGGATATATATCGTTATGGAGATATGAAATGACCCATATCGTGATAGAAGATTTGGTCCATATCGCACAGCCCTACACTATAATAGGGTTGCATGGCCCACTCAAATAGTCACATAGTAGAAATGGCACAAGCCTAATGTGGCCTTATCTAATGGATGTTGGTGTATAGTTACATTCACTATAATATGGCTGCATGACCCATTCGAATAGTAACATAGAAGAAATGGCCTTACTGGCATGGGACGCATGCTCAAATAATCACATGACTCACAGCCGTCTGGTCTGGCCAGCCAGAGCACTGCATCTCTCTCTAGTCCAACCCACCCGAAAACAGAATTACCCTGTCCGCAACAGATGTTTCTCTAGCAAGGCCGACACAAAGACACACACAGCTCAATCCAATCCAGACCAGACTGAGTTGCAGGCCATTTTAATTACACAGAAGAAACTGAAAGAGGAGACCTAAACACACAGTTTGATGTAGCAGGTCCAGCCGGAAGTGGTGTGCGTGGATGCAGCACAGAGCAGCACAGAGCAGCACAGAGCAGCACAGAGCAGCACAGAGCAACCCTCTCCGTGTCCAGCAGACATGCTGAGCGGCCTCCCGCCGACTGGGAGTGCGCCACGGCCTCGCATTAACACAACAATGTCCAGCTGCTTGAATGGACCAGGACCAGGCCCGGGATGAGAGCCACACAATGGGGGACAAAGGGCTGGGTTCCGGGAGGGTTGGGGGCAGGGGGGAAAAGAGAGCCAGAGAGAGAGAGGTCGACAGAAGGGCCAGCGGGACACAAAAATCAATCATTTGTTCCACAGCAAACAAACCAGCCAGTGTGTGTGTGAGGTGGCCAGTAACCTAGAAGTGGATGAGCATGTGGGTGGGGATGAAACCTGACCAGCCCTATCTGGCTTGCTGCATCTCTGGCCTACACGGAAATAAATAGGCAGTAGGCACAACATTTTCTTCCATAACTATTCAAGCCAATACAGCCACGGTTAGGATGCAAACCGGTTTTCTCCATCCAGCCAAACGCTGATGAGATAAGTCAGCGCTGTAATGTTGCTTTTGGGTATAAAATGGCATACATTTTTCTTTGAATTTTTGCTGATTCTTTTGCAATCTAAGGACTGTCGTTACCCTTTAGGTGGTGTAATGGAAAATGACAATCAGACAATCATTAGACAATTATGTAATTAATGCAGTGGCTCAGTTCTTACTAAGAAACATTTCATAAGCTGCTCCTATAGTTGACTGAATATAACTAGGAATTATAGGGAACTTAACCACACACAAACATAGAACTGCATACATAATCTTAACCATCTTTATCCCTCTCTCTCTCGGTGTTGTGTTGCATCACAGAGCAAAGCCATAGATATGTGCAAGCAGCCATCTTTGTCTCAGTGTCTATTTATACATCTATGGCTTTCCCCAGACTGTTCCCGCCAGGGGATGTCTAGCACTGAGAATTAGCCTCTAATCTTAAAGCTAAACTCAACCATCTTCTCTGACTTAATACATACCATTAGCTATGTTCATATCCTAGAAAAGGAGGCATGACTGCCAGTACAGGAAATGTGGGTGAGACAAAAACAACATTTGAATTACCTATGTGTACATTTGGAACACGGTTTCTGGTTGAGGACAGAACTAGGGTCGGAGATTCTTACACAGCTGAATGGGTAGAAACTAGGTTTTTCAAGAGAAGCAACATATATTTTGAGAAGTGCCATGAGGTAAGCTCACACTTTGGCCCAACAGACAAGAGACCTCTGCCTCTCTCGCCCCGTGATCTGTCGCTGCATGACAAAAAACATTTACATAACATTTCCATTTCCTCCTTTTGCCTGACGAGTGCAAACGCGAGAAAGGGACATAAGGCCCAGCCCTGCATCCACTTCACCGAATCAATCTAGAGATGTATGCTGTGTGCTAGTGTTAGTGTTTGATCAGTCACACCCAATCCTTTAAACATGCACACACACGGCTACCATTTGGAATTTCTACATCCTTCACTTACTGCAGCCAGGGTCCGAAATGTACTTTTTGAATTTGGTCTTTTTACCTGCAAGTGAAAAGATCTACCGGCCAAGCAATTGTTTTGATATGTTAGCCTGATATATTTTTACCAGCTTAATGCAAGTAAAGCATGCAGCATTTTAGCCGTAAGAAATATGAACTGAAAATATTTAACAAAGTCAAAAGAATAAATATTATGGCATGTATTTCAGACATTAGAATCACTTTTATTTTCATTTCAAGAGACCTCACCAGGACCTATGCCTATGCTACGAGTCAAAATAAGCTCAGTAGGTGGATTTTCTGTAAATACTGCATTTATAAAAATATCTAATAAATAACGTACACTGCCTTTGTGACAATATGGCTAAAAGTTTTCTTGGAGAACATTTTTTTTCATCTTAAAAACCCCAACAACTCAACATGGAGATGTGAAAGGGATAGGTGTTGAGTAGGACAAAATGGCTGTGTGGTTGTTTTTACCACTATTCCTCATTTGCTACCCTTCATTTGCTTTTCTCTCCCTCAACTACTTTCTCTATTCCTCCCACTGACAACACCCTTTGAGCAAACACGCTGAGTATTATGCCAATGGCATTTCTGCCTGGGTTTTACCTGGTGCTAAATAATCTGCCATTCTGGCAATGTGCTTGTTTATGTATGAGGAGGACGGAGAGGGAGAGGCTGAACCTAAAATGGCTCCCATATGTTTAGAACAAGGTAAAGAAAGAGATATTTCATTTTGATCGTTCTTTTCTAAGCAAAAGGTAGAGTGTAGCTCCCACTACACCATGAAACCAAGGAGAGAACATGGCAGTAGGAGAAAAAGACTAAGGCAGAGAGGAGCTTATTACGTAGCTCGTCTGTCCCTCTCTGCCCCAGCCTTTTTTTCCCAGCCTCCTCCTCCTACATTATTCTCCCAAGAAGCCTTGCTGTTCGGCACATAAAGAGTAAGCCCTGCAACACGGCTCCCTGAGCACTGAGGCAGTGCTGAGGAACGGACGCGCCCCATTGGAGCTGCTCCAGCATGCCTGGGCCAATAGGAATCAAGCAGAGGGAAGGGCGTCACACACTAGCTTGTTTTTTAACCTCATTGTGCAAGACGACAAGCACGACACAAATGCAGAAGGTAGAA
>OOFG01063287.1:0-12814 GCA_900323295.1 Molva molva | reverse complement strand
TTCTTTCCTATGATGTTCATTGATGTCCTTCACTCAACGCCCACCATTTGCCATGGCACAACACAAACAATGATTTGTTTGCTAATTGGATGTTGTTTTTGTTTGCAGGAAGCTGGGATGTCGTTGGGTAAGTTTGAGTGGAAAAGTGTTTCTATTTCTGTCCGCTGGTAGCCTCATGTTTCTCCTTAAGTCAACTCCACACTCTACCACAGCTCAATACTGCCCTCTAATGGGTGGCTCACAACAAACATACCTATCAAAACATAGTTAAAGAAAATGTAAGTTCTTGTAATGGGTGTTGTATTTGAATGGAAAAATAAATACAAAAATACTACTGTGACGGAGGATATGAGACAAAGCTGTGTCCATTTAGTGTACTAACGCAACTGATAAAGTGCAAGTAGGAAGGAACACATTCATATGTATAATGTGTTAGTATTAGTATTAGATTGTAATAACTGTCTTATAAATCTGACATTGTTCAGAAATATTGAATGAATTAACTAGCGGTCAAGTGAAACTACGTTTTTTTTGTTTGCTCTTTAACGTAACGCTAACTGATGTTGATGTTAACTGGCAGGTCCTAAGATGGTGGCAGTGCGGAACTACCACGGCACGCCCGCGCCCCCGGGGAAGCCCCCGCTGTCCCTCCAGACGGGGGACTTCATCGAGCTGCTGAAGGGGGAGCCTGAAACCTCCTGGTGGGAGGTGAGGAGAAACACCACTCTCCCCCCTAAACCCCCCCACGCCCAGAGCCATTAGCCCTCCCAAAGCTCGCTGACCGCACACGGAAAGAATATTGGCCAGGGTGTTGACTCGCAGTCAAAAAGATATCTCCAAATCCAATGTCACCTTGGATAAAAGTGTAATTGAATAACTGTATATGGGTTTTTAATGTATCGCTTTCAATAGAACAGATATGGAAAGCACAAAAAACAAATTTATTATTAATAGGTTTCTGTGGTAATAATCTTCATCTCATTGAAACTTTATTTTGCCCAGGGCTGACCTGTCATCTGTTCTCCTGGCTGATATAAGGCTGCTATCTGGCTGATATAAGGCTGGTAACTGGCTGTTAGATAGCTGATAACTGGCTGATAACTGGTGATATACGGCTGATAACTGGCTAATATATGGCTGCTATATGGCTGATAACTAGCTGAAATCTGGCTTATATCTGGCTGATAACTGTCTGATATCTGGCTAGTAACTGGCTGTGATATAAGGCTGATATATGGCTGATAAGTGGCTAATATATTTTATTATTATCTTTCCCCAGGGTAAAATCCTCCAGACACACAAGAGTGGCTTCTTCCCCAGTACCTGCGTCAAGCCATGTTTGGACCCCAAGGTAAGCACATACATTCAAACCCAATCACTATGTCTCCTATATAACACCGTAGAATAGCCCCACTCCTCCTTAGCGTCCTCTTAAGCACCCTCTGTGGTGTGTTAGTGTGTAATGATCTGCCTGTGCGCTAATGGCTGTGATTTTAGTGTGTGTGATTGGATTCTCTGTGTTTTGGTTTGTCGCCAACAGCCATTCCAGTCGTGTCCTAGTCGACAGTCGTCAAGGGAGACGGACTACTATGGTTATCCCTGGTAAGTGCTGCTTCATGTGAAGGATATGGATCTATTTTGTTGCATTAGTTTTAAAGGATCTCTCTGCTACTGTATCTCTTGGGACTGAGCAACCTTATTCAAAGTAATAACAGTGTAGTTTATTTGTATTCGTGAAAGACTACCATGAGGTGCTGCAGTACATTTAGGACTAAAATAGTAAACTCCCTTAAATATTATTTTACTTTCACTTTCACTTTACCTTTTCTGTTTATAATATATAGAAGGAAATATCCACTTACTCCATGTCATAGAAAGGTGTAATTTTCCGCAGGCCTTGGTGGCCATTTTTCGACGTTGTCATGTGATGCCATGAAAGATGCCATAAACACCTGATTGCCATGTGAACAGCCCTCTCCCCCCCTGCTGTGTAGGTTTGCTGGGAACATGGAGCGGCAGCAGGCAGACAACCTGCTGAAGTCCCACATTAGCGGGACCTACCTGATCAGGGAGCGCACTGCTGAAGCGGAACGCTTCGCCATTAGCATCAAGTGAGTGTCCTTCAAACTCTAGGAAGAGTCTCCAGAACTCAGAGAGGAAGATTCCAGGAATCTAGGAAGATTCTAGACCTCTGGAAATATTCCAGAACTCTGAGAAGACTCCAGAACTCTGGGAAGATTCTCCAGAACTCTGGGGGGAAGATTCCGGAACTATGGACAGGAGATCCATATCTAGATCTTTGCTGGGGAGAAATTCTCAGGGTCCTTTATCTGGGAACGCTGGGATAATTCCAGAACACGTTTCTGTAGATCAGGTTTTATTTTGCTGAAGAGAGGAATTCCTGTGGGGATTTCTGAGTCGCTTTCTAAACTACCATCTAATTACAGCGTGGTTAATTGCATGTTTGATCGCATTTCCTGTTTGTATATCCTGCATGGAAAAGGGTGGGGGGTGAATCCCAGAGGGAAATGATACAAGGGCTGATGGAACCGCTGATGGATATGAGAAATGTTGTGATGACTTCATACACGGGTTCTGTATCTGATTATGATATTCCTCTGTGGCTTGTTTGAACCGTGTGTGTGTGTGTGTGTGTGTGTGTGTGTGTGTGCCTGTGTGTGTGTGTGTGTGTGCCTGTGTGCGTGTGTGTGTGTGTGTTGTGCGTGTTTAGGTTCAATGATGAAGTGAAACACATCAAAGTCATTGAGAAGGACAGCTGGATTCACATCACAGAGGCCAAGAAATTTGAAAGTCTTCTGGTAAACAACCGCATTTTAATAATGATATATGCATCTGTGTTATAACTATTCTACATCCAAATCTAATCAAGGTAACTAACTCTATAGCTGAATGTTGTTGCTGGCAAGCATAGCATTTCAACCAATAAGAACACAGCATTCCGCTCTCCCCTGCATCTAAAGCCTGCATCTGGCAAACAAACGCGTGTTTTGTCTTTTTTTTGTACGAGCCACACAAATCCCCAAGGATGTATTGATGTTTTGTTCTGCGTTAATTACCTGTTTCACTCACAAACATGTCACTACAGTAGTGAGATGTTGCGTCAACGCTGTATTTAATGTTGTTATTTTTGCATGTAATATTTACATGTATTTTTTCACTTACATCTATCCTACACATATTTGATCATATTTGCCAATCACTGTCCTGTTCTTTCTGTGGTGACACCATGACCTCCATCTGAGAACATTCATGGGATTAATGGATTGGACTGTATCTTCTATACTATTCTGTTTGTGTGTTATCAGGAGTTAGTGGAGTACTACCAGGCCCACTCCCTGAAGGAGAGCTTCAAGCTGCTGGACACGACGTTACGCTACCCCTACAAGTCCAAAGAGCGTTCCCTAACCCGGGCCAGCACCCGCTCTCCAGGTAGACCAGCTCCACAACCCTCAGAAAGGGCCAGGACACACAGCACTACTGTGGCACCAAACGGATGATAGTGGGAGTAATATCCGCAACAAGACAACACATTGACCCGTTTGAACATAAAAACACAAACAATAAACGTGTCGAAAAAAGACAACATTTTTGTTTTCAAAGCTCAAAATGTGTCTTGCAAATATTAGTTAAATAATGGGTGTATTATATCAATACACCCATTATTTATTAAGCCGTATATAAATGATTAATGATTGTACTTCCAGTATTACACAGCCCTTATTAGCTTAAGGTGCTTATGGTATATATTTAGTTTAGTGTATAATATGTATGAGACCTTAAAGAACCTGAGGAGGTAAATTAATACATGGTTCAGTAAGAATTACTAGCTAGCCTACTTATCATCTTCATTATTATTATTATTAAGTATTAAGTATTGTATATACAATTCTTAACTGTCTTGATGACTACTGTTAAACAGTCAAAAAAGAATGTGCACAAAGAATGAAAAGGTTGAATCAGGTGCTCTATTGATCATATAGTACAAATAGATTTTCCATATGTAAGTGTGTATCTAATTTAGTTACTAAGTAGTTCTCTGAATTGAGGTGATTTGGTGGACAGGTACAGAGGGTGTGTGTGGGGCTGGGGGTGTTGCCATCTCTTTTAACTTCTTCCCTCTGGGCCTGTTGCCACAGCAACCTGTGGTCTACTGACGGAATACATGCGTTTGTGCTAGCTGCAGGAGTGTGTATGTGCGTGGGCTTTGCGGTGTCTGTAACCACCCTAGCATAATTGCTCCTATATCTCTGCTTTTTCCTCCTCCTCCTCCTCCTCCTCCTCCTCTCTGGTCCTCTTCTTCTGTTGCTCCTCCTCCTGCCCCTCCTACTCTGGTGCTCCTTGCTCCTCCCAGCAGCCTCATGCGCCTCCTACAACTTCTCCTTCCTCAGCCCGCAAGGTCTCAACTTCTCATCTTCTCAGAGCTCAGCTCCCTTTTGGTCAGGTACTCTCTCTCTCTTCTCTCCTGTTTTTTTCTCTCTCTCTCTCCCTCTCTCCATTTCTTTCTTTCATTTCTCCCTTTCCTTCTTTTGTATTTTTAATTATTTTGTTAATCTTTATTTTCATGCTTTCTTTCTTGTTTTGATTCTTTCCTTTTGATTTACTTTTCTTTTTTTTTCAGTCTACTTCTTCACGTTATATTTTCTTTATTTTTATCGTTATCTCTCTCTCTCTTCCTTTCTCTCTCTATCCCTCTCTCTCTCGCTCTCTCTCTTTGTCTGTGTGCTGCTAGTCTCATCAAAGCTCTCACTCCCATGGAGCCCAGCTCATTATCTAGAACATTCCCAAGACATGTCTCCACCCAGGGTGTCGGGCAGCAATCAAATCAGGAGCTAGAAAGATAATTTCCTCTCATACTGTCGCAGCGTGAATTTGTTCTCCACCCGTACGTTCCTCCACATGTTCTAGGCACTTTATTTTAGACCTGCTTAAATAAAAACTAGACATCCGGGTGGATAATCTTATATCGTTAATCACAACTGCTGCCAAAGTTACCTGCTCCTTGACCTTATCTTAGGTGTAAGACATGCATGAATATGAACATGAACAAGATATCTGTATGTTGTGATTTGTATCACTAACACCTCTCCATAATTAACACTGTCTGTGTATTAAAGTGATAAAGAGAAGCCATTTTTAGATATTATGTTACTTTGGTCAGCTTACCAGTTTAACTTCGAAAGCTGACAAATTGGATGCTGTACCTAATCTGGCGTACTAACATCATCTAACATATATACTGCTGGTGGGCTAGTGGTAAGGGTGTTTGACTCCCAACTGAAAGATTCTGGGTTCGAACCCCAGTGTCCGCAAAATGCCCTAACCCCGACTTCTCATTAATGATACGCATCTAAAAACATTATGAACTTTACCATGGTGACGTGACCTTTATGACCTTGCGTGACCTTTGCTTGACCTTGCGTCCCCAGTGTTCACGCCGCGGGTGGTGAACACGGCGGTGGCCAGGTATAACTTTGCGGCACGGGACATGAGGGAGCTGTCGCTTCGGGAGGGGGACATCGTCAAGATCTACAGCAAGATCGGAGGAGATCAGGGCTGGTGGAAAGGAGAGGCTAATGGCAGAGTGAGTACCACCTTAAAAAATTGTGTTTTGTTGATTTCATACCTTAAAAAGTGTTTACTAATGAGTTACTACTTTAAAACTGTGTTTTCTTATGAGTTACTACCTAAAAACTGTGTTTTCTTATGAGTTACTACCTAAAAACTGTGTTTTCTTATGATTTAATACTTTAAATCGGTTTTCTTATGAGTTAATACTGTAAAACTGTTTTCTTCTGAATACTACTTGTTTTCTTCTGAATACAATCATAAAACTTTCTTCTGAGGCTTCCCAGTAAAACTGTTAACGGTATTCTTTTAAGAACATTCCATTCTTAAGTGCAGTTCAAACTTGGAACAGTTTTTAGATGTGCAAGGAGAACAGCTATATTTAACTATTTTCTTATTAGTACTTCCATAAAACATACAACCGTTTCCCCTCAATTATAAAAACATATTTGGCTATGTAAGTAGAACCATATCTGTTGTGTGATCACTGCCTGTCTGATAAGTAGTAAGGCAATCAACAGTGTTTAAATGACTTGTTTCACAGGCACAGTAAGGCACTTGATAAGAATCGAGTTGAGAGCTCAAGCTAACATTTATGAATAGCTGAAAAACTACCTCAAATGCTGATCTCCTACAGATTGGCTGGGTTAAGATAATTTGATCAGACTATTTAGAAGGAAACGCAAGTGGTTTCCTGGCATCTTTAAACCCAAAAAGACAGATTGATTTCAAAATGACTTAAGGTAAAATATCGAAACAGTTGGAAACCATGGAGCAGTTAAACCTGATTGAGACAATCTTGCTTGAGCAATCAACCGCTTAATGAGCGTTCTGTCAAAGCAGAAGGGACATTAAACATCACTGGCGCCATCCAAAGCTGAAGAGTGGAGCAGAGAGACCTCGATCAAACTTGCAATTTTTCCAAAAATACTCCTCGTCCATGTTTCCGGTGCAGCCACCCAAAGTATCTTGGAGAACATGGGAGGAAAGTGGCCAATGCCCTGTGCACTCTGGAACTCATTTAAAGGGAGGGACCGGAATGTGTTGGAACATTTGGTGGAGGATGCTGACACAGTCTGGATTTAGCTCTTTGGAGGAAGCGTTGAGCTCTGGAAATAGAAATGTAGGAGGGCTCTGGCCTGCTGTTGGAAAGTGTGCGGAGGAGTGTGAGAACTCTGAGGGAAGGGAGGCAAGCGGCATTCTGGTTCTTCTTCTTCTTCTTCTGAGGAGGAAAGCACAGATTTAGATTTTTCTGTGGCACAGAGTCAAAACTTTTTATAGTCGAGGGTGGAAGGGCCAGAGCATAGGCCTTAGAGGAGTCTTGCAAGGGTGTTAGTTGCTGCATCTCTAGACGATCAGTTCCCGATAAATGCTTTATATTCTATTCCATTATTTCTATTACAGGGAAGTTGGGAGTGCCTGGCCTTCAGACCTTAATGAGCTCTAATGTATTCAAGATGAAATAGTCCTGCAACAAGGCTTGCTGTTTCAGAGCTGGTTGTACTGTACAGTAATGTTCCTGCTCTGTCTGCCATTTCAGATCGGATGGTTCCCCTCCACCTATGTGGACGAAGAGGCTGTGCAGTAGGACCCAAATGCTGTTAACACCCACCCACCCCCCTCTCCCCCTGTTGGAACCCCACCTCATTAGGGAGGCCATGGAGGTCCTTCCAGGAAACTCAACTCAATGGATAAAAAAGAGAAAAGGCAACTTTTTTTTGCTGGATACTCCTTTAATGCAGTGAGCGTTTCTACCCTTTTTTTTTTGAGTCGGCTTCGCTTTTTTTCAATTTTTGTATTTTTTTTGTTATGATGTCACATCTGTGCACAGAGGGGGAGCAAGACAGCCATCTGCCATCTTCTGTGTTGCAACGTGGCTTTATGGAACGTTATTGAACATAATATAGAACCGTGGGGCTCTTTTACTTTGACAAAGGCTGCCCCTCGTTGCAGGTCTATGCTTGGAGAATTAAATGTACAGTATAGATAATTTATTGAATAGAGATGCCAATGATTATTGTGCTGAAGTATAACAAAAAAATACTGATATTAGTAAAGGCAAATAATCTGATTGCAAAAAAAATAATTAAAAAAGACGGTTTCTCAGTTGTCATGCTGGAAGATTTTGCCTTAGTTGTCATGGCGATGCCTTGGGGGGGTGAATCCGATGGATGGACAAAAAAATACTTATTTCTTGCAAGCACACACACAAACACACACACACACTTACAACCACATCCTGACCAATGTACAGTACAGTGCCTTTGAATAATGGTCATTGTTCTCAGAAACTCAACATCAACTAACCAAGAACATTGCCACCTCCTCCTCTCCCCCTATAAAGTCACTCCAACCCCAATAAGACTACTGTAAAACATCTGGAATAAGAGGCGAGGCGCTTACTAACCAATGTCAGCTCCCCTTCCTAGGGAAAACAACCCTGGAAAACAAGATAGCGGAGCGTGTCAGCATACTAAATGTAACTGGAGTGGACAACCATAGACAGAGCACGGTTGCTGAGATTAAAATATGGAGGGACGGTGTTTTGCGTCACAACAAGAGTATATGGTTCACATCGGCCCTCGTGTTGGTTTTCACCTGGATGGACGGGAGGAGTTTTAACCCACTTCATAACCATGCCACTCTTTCAAATGTAGGTGCTCTTGTTTTTCTTTTTTTATTTGCACAGAATCAAAATGTGTTTGTTATTATACAAAAAAGAAAAGAAGGGTACAAAAATACTGGACTATCACCAACTCTCTAAAGCCAAATCCAACAATGTTTTGTTGCCTGCATGGAATCCTGTCTTTCTAGTACGTTGCTTTATTTACAGACGATCAGGAGCTGGTGGTGGTGGTGTTGTTGATAGTGGTGGGATGATGTTAATCATGTTCCATGTGTGAATGACTTTTTTTGGCACGGTGTGGACTGGTGAAAACCACTGTTATTTAAACATGAAGTTACAACACTGTCTGTGAACTAGTTAACTGCCCAGGAGGCAGAAGTACCCGCTGTGGTTTGGTGAATATTCAGCAGTAAACATCTCAGTGTATCCGTTTATTTTCTTCTCCAGTATTTTTCAAAGTGCCGTCAAAGTTTCCGTCTCGGTTTGTTCTGGTGTCGGGGTACTTCTCCCACTTCTCTGTTAAGTAGTACACAGACCGTGGTTTCTGATGTCATTTTAGAAGCTTGTTTACAGGTTTTCTTGTTGTTGGGAAATGTAGTAAAACATGACATGATAGTACATCGAACAATACATGTCCAGTTAGAGATATTGGTCAAACCAACTGCTAAAAGGGTTAATTTATTGAATTCAAACTTATTCTTAATCTTAAAACAACTGTATGTTGAAGTTGAACAGTCCTATATGGGTCAGACTGTCGCTGTTTATGGGGAGGAAATATAAATGCAGCATTTTCTAAAGAAGCCTTTCAACTAAAAATCGAATTATGTTAATGTGTAAAATGTAGTGTTCACAGTGTCAAAGTGAAGTTACAACTTTTTAAAAGACAATTGTTCAATTCCCATACAATCTTCATTTGAAGATGCTACTCAAGAGCTCAAAAGTTTATTACAGACAAAAAATGTACTAACCCTTTTCATTCCCGCTATGCCAAATAACAGCCAGTGGAGCAAGCAAAACGATAACCTTCAGCAAACTCAAACACTGACTGTTGACCAAGACTGATGGAACTGAAGAAGGTGATGGTCACGATGATATATTAAGCCTCTTCTACTGTCTTACGATCTATGTTCCAGATGCCAACTGCCCCTCAATCACAAGTCATAACAATTTGTCTTGTTTTAGAGAAAGCTTTGAAAGCTTCGGACTATGGAACACTGTAGTAGGCCTCCATGTTATCTCAGAGAGAGAAGGGGGGTTGTCCCTGTTCGTGTAGTGGATGGAGAACAAGGAGACCATCGCATGTGGCCGTTGATATTTCAACTCCTGTCAGTACATCCTCATGAAAACGTGGAAAAAAAGATAACTTAATTGTGTAAATTTTTTTGAATGGTCGAGTATTTCAAAAATGACGTCTATGATGAAATAAATATTTCTCTTTTTTGTCTAAATATGAGATTTAATGTTTTTTTTGCGGGGGCTCTGTGTTTGTGTGGCATAGTGCTATACCTACGTACCAAAACAAGATACACATTTTTCACTTATGAAAATTCATATTTAATACACACACATAACTTTCTGTATAGCATTGAATTGAAAAGGCTGTCAGTTGAACCAAAGATAATTATTTAGTGTGAGGATTATAACAAACATGGATAATAACAATATAACAAAAAAAAATATATATATATATATAATTTCATATGCAAATGGGATTTCACAGTGGTGAAACATGTAGAAAAAATGCACACTTTTTTTTCTAATGAATGCTTGCTACATTTTTCCTATGTAAAAACGTTAAATTAGTAATATACACGTGTACATACACAGTTCATCTTGGGGAACCAGAGCAGCATAAGTGCCCTAATCATACCACATCTCCGTACTTGGCGTCATAGCTGACAGTTGTGCTTCCAGGGCTGGTGGAGGATTGGGGGGGAGTGAACTCGCTCTCCCCCATAAAGTAAGGCTCTGGCCTGGATACTTGGCTGTAACTGCCTCCCCGGTACTGGCTGGAGCTTCTGTTGGTGAAACGACTGGCAGGTCTGCTCTCTGGAGCAGGAGCGTCCTCCCTTTGAGAACAAAACAAAACTTACTATTTATGTGTGTTATGTTTGTGTTATGATCTACAGGGAAAACAAAAAGTGGGACATGGATGGAAAATGTCACATGTCAAGACTGAACAGGTGGCACATCTAACCGCTAACATATAGTATGGATTACCAGCCTGATTATAAAAACATTGAGATGATCCTCAAGTGACATTCATTGCATTCAGATGACGCATTCTCAAGGAGCAGGTAAAGGGTAGGCATCTTGCTCAAGGAGGCCTACCGGTAGACAGCAGAGTCGGACACCCTAACCACTACTTCAATCTCCTGCCACCTACTCACAGAAGCAATTTCCCCCGGGGTTAATATTAATATCAGTATTTTAAATCTGCATGCAACTGCTGCATCTGGTGGTAAATGTTAACTGTTGGAAGCAATTTGTCTCCCCATTTCTCATCCCAATGAAGAAGACTTTCACTGATTAAGAGAGTGGCAGTCTCCCTAATCTGATTTGGAGATTGATGTTGGACAACAGGGATACAGTGCCTCCTTTATAAATCTTCATATCTATCCCGTTGGACTCCATCGAGTTGGCTTCCACAGGAGATAATTTTTACTGTCTCATCTGCTGTTTATTATTAAGAAGAACAGCTTGGTTCTACAAGCTGTTCTTAATAACACACTCCATCTACATATGTCAACAGTATTATCAGCATTCTAGCCTTGGCTGTCAATGCGTGTTTTTCTGAATGCAAGTTCTGCACACAACAGGCGGCTAGGCTACTGCCAAAACGCTGTTCAAATCTGGCGCCTTGCAGTTTATCATGTGTGTCAACTTTAACACCTGCTTGATATTCACATCGTTTGCAAGAAATGACAATGAATTATCTCTGAAGGTGGGAAAAATGGCCAGTAGGCCTATTATTCTCAGAACCCTGTGAAGTGTTTTTTGTGGATTGTGTTTCTACACACCAGATGGAGCATCTCGTAACAAGAATCAAACCGATCCTCGGAAAAGATTTTTCCGAGGCCACCAGACCAGAAAATAACAGCACAGTGCCTCCATCCATATGGTCTAGGAATAAGGTTTTACACGTCTTCTATACACTTTAGATGCTCCACAAATCCATTCATTATAAGTTATTTCCGATTGGCGGCCATTTCGTATAATTGGATGCTGATTATTACATCAATGTTGTCATTGTTAAAAGAAAATTGGACACAATTCTGATGAGTTGGATTTTTTTCACGTTGTGTTAGAAGACTACTACTACTGCTGCACCTTCAACTTTCTTCCTCCTTGAATTCTGTCAAATCTATTCCAGTTGTTTTCTAAATGTGGCTCTCCTAATTCTTTATAATAGTTTTCATTTCTACCACTATTCAGTCCCACTATACCTGGACAACCATGTTTTACTTTTTACACTCTACTGGTTTCAGAACAAACAAGTGAAGTTCTACCAACTCTGGATCTCGCTGGAGTATTCCAGAGCTGTCTCACGGTCACCATTGAGACTATAATATTTTAGCTTTCTCGAGTTTCTCCTTTCAGTAAAAGTTATGGCTGTCAGTGAGAACTGCCAATGAGAAACCAATCGTTTTTGCCGTGTTTGCATATTAATACAGTTATTATGGTCTGGTGTGAATCCAATATCATTGGGTTTTAAACGTTATTTACACCAGCATGGTGAAATCCTGTTCCTTTTCCAATAACCAACTCAAACTCAAAACATTTCGTAAACTCACTGTTCACACGTCAACAACGATTAGGCCTATTTAAGCATTAACAGAGGGGTCACATTTCTGAGGATTTTTTACAATATTTCTTTATGGAAAATCTTCTGAAGCACTGTGCAACATGAAAATCAATTTTCCCTTCATTAAATATTAAGGCCTTTTTTCAGTGACTCTGAAGGGTTTAGCTACGAAATGAAACACAGTATCTGTGGCACAACACATTTTAGTTAGCGTATAGTTATATATTTATTGCTCACGGAAAAACAGGCGAGTGTGTTGACAGATAGGCCTATGTGCTTATAAAGAATTGTAGGTCTAACTGATTTATTTATTTTTATGCTGTAGGAATTATTTTTCTTGTTGGCTGTCAACACGCTATTTGCAGTACTCAATTATTTATACTTTTCAGGAGTATTTGTTCAAAAACTGAATGCTCCCTTATGATGTTGGAAGCACCAGAGAAGTGCTTACCACAAGAATGTGATAGGCCTGCTATACATTTTGCTTTCCATTACAACACTTTTACCATTAAAACAAGTTAATAGCTGTACTGTGTGTGTGTGTGTGTGTGTGTGTGTGTGTGTGAATGTGACCTTTGTTTATGTGTATATAAATGTGTGAAGGTGTTCGGTGCCAGTGTGAAGCTGTGTTCATGGAGGTCTTTGCTGTGTGTGTGTGTATAAAATAATGTGTGTCATTGTTTATGCATGTGAAAATGTGTCCATGGGGGGTCCGGTTAGTGCCTCTAAGGAAGGCTGTTACCCAGTCTGCACATGGAGAAACACATGGGCGTGAATCTGCATGCACCCATGTGTAT
>OOFG01063282.1:0-11379 GCA_900323295.1 Molva molva | reverse complement strand
AACATGTTTTGATTCAGTGTGCACGGAGAGCGGGGGCTATTAACAGACGGTCCGTTGTCAGGTGGTGATAAGAGAGAGAGAGAGAGAGAGAGAGAGAGAGAGAGAGAGAGAGAGAGAGAGAGAGAGAGAGAGGACGAGCAAGAGAGAGAGAGAGACAGACAGAGAAACAGGGAGAGATTGAAATACATTGAGGCGGAAAGAGCGAGAATGAAGAGCATTATGAAAGCGCAACAGGGACCTTAGACCACAGGGAACTGGGATTGGTTTTCTTATTGGAATGTCACCTCAGAACCGTCATGTTTCACACAAGTACCAGAGCTGACTCCATTAGCAGTCTTTTTATAGTTTCTCCAATCCTATTACCTGCATCTTTTTCCTGTCCCACATTTGCCAAACTCTTCCCCGTTTGTCTGGCCCATCACCCCACCTCTCTCCATCGTCTAGTCTGGCCTTACTCTTGTTACCATTCACTGCTTTAGTAACTCCCGTGATTTGTTATTAGCAATTTCCGTTTTGGTCTAATAATCCTATCATTGTAGAGGTGCAGAAATGCTGGCATTGTTGCAATGGCTTGGATAGCACACACCATACCAGCTAATGACTAATGATACTGCTGAAAATAGAACTCGCATACACACACACACGCACACACGCACACACACACACACACACACACACACACACACACATGCACACACGCACATACACAGATCGGTAAATCATATTTCCCCATTACATCATCATCAAACTTCCACCATTGCGACGCCGCCTCTCTCCTGTGCTTTATGAAGTCACACTCCAGGAAGTGAGGAGAGAGGATAGACCTGGATAAACAGGACAGGATCCTTATTCATCTCTACCATGATGCTATGGCAACAGTGTTCTGCTGCTCTGATTGGTCCTAGATAAGGTTGCCTCTTTGGCCATCACTTTTCCTCCTGGGAGCCGGAGCCGAGTGATTAGGCTGTTGTCAAGGGCCCGGCTGTCTGTCATGTGTTAACAACCAGTGCTGTTGCTCCATTTCTGCTGCTGCTCCCTCCGTCATTTCCTCTGGAGGATTTAAAAGGCCTTTGTGCCGTCTGTTTGCGCAAGAGCCCGTGTTCAAAAAATGCATGCTTTATGGCTCAAACATCTCTGTTGACCTAGCTAGCGCACTCCGCAAAAATCACTGCTGTCTATTTCTTTTTGTAAAGGTTAAGAAATGTGTAAGGGGGGAGAAGTCCTTATTGTTGTATTTATTGTAGAGAAAATATATGTGTAAGCGCAAGCTACAGCGTGGTATCTGCTGAACTGAACATGCGGTACTATGTGAAGCAGTGAGTAGCAGACTTGTTTGTCTGCCCTGTAGGTCAACAGGCACTGTGTTCCTGTGGGGACCTGTCTCTCGACCCCAGAGTGCTACACACAGTCAGGTGTGTCCCGCTTCAGCTGATCTTGGCTGGGAGGAGAACTTGAGTACTCAATGTTTGTGTAACTCTGCACTTCCTAGTCTGCTAAGAGCTAAGTTTCCGTGTTACTTTGTTCTCACTTGACCAACCTTGCCCACAGCTGGTCTGTCGGGAACCATCAAGAGGGCGTGTCAATCATTTTCTAAATTGTCACACGCTTGTCCAAAGATATATGTAGTCTGTTGAAACAGCAACGGTTGAGAGCAGACAGCCGAGGCTTTGCCAGTGATCCCCAATATGTAACGGATCGACGAGGGCGTTCGTGGTGCGCGATCAGACCAGTTCTAAGTCACTGAATGGCTGCATACGTCATATTTACACAATTACCAGTGCAAAACGCTGCCAGCGTGTATCACCATCAATAAAGAGAGACAGGGACCCTGCTGCTCTGAGATCAGGAGCTGCTGGTCCCATGCCCTTCAGACCCAGGCTGGAAGACAGAAAGAGTGAAGCCTCACCTCATTAAAATAGCAAATCCCAAAAAATAAAGGAAATAAAAAAGAAATAAACCAATTTAACAAACCCAGAATAAGAAAGTGAGTTGACATTAATAATTCAAAATGAGTTGCCTTGGGTTTTTCATTTTTTGTTTAATACTCTTAATTTGTTTTTGCAGTAGATATTTTTCCCTATGCTATATTGCGAAAGATGTATTATATTAATCCTAGAAAGCTATACCATGACATACCATCATAACCACAACACCAAATTGGACTTATATGTACCCTACACATTATTACTTATAAGCATAGTATTTATATTGTTTAGTACATAATATATATCCATATCCCCACACTGAAAGTGTGGGGATCTCTCATAACTTATTAAAAATTATGAGAGATACATTAGGATAATTCACAAGTGATGCTGCTAAGCTCAAACAGAATGAGGAGGAGCAACTGCCAAAAAGCAAATAGTTATTAGTGCCACATTTGCTGTCATTGATTACATAGACATAGACACCAACTGAGCAGTTAAACTAACACAGAACACATTCCTAATGCCTGAGAAACGGTCTAAACATATATGATATGCAGCTTTAAAATGATTGTATTTATGTTTAATATATAAAATACAAAAGTGGTACTGATTCGAAAGAACACATGAAGTTATTCTGTTAATTATGATGCTGCGTGCACAAACTTTATTTGTTACATAATTTGTCATTATGGGTGATATCTTCTAAAATAGCCGCACACATTATTCACCTTGCTTCTTCACTAGTTTGGTCTACTACCCGTGCCCTGGTGCATAAAAATAGGCGACACAGAATTTGTTTTATAAGTTATACTGTGATTATCCTACAATGATGCTTCTGTGAAAAGGTTTTTTTCGAGGTATTAATTCAAGTGTCCTTCCATTGCGCTGTTTGCTTGGCTGTTTAGCCAGGGTTTGCATTACGGCGTAGTAACCATTATCTTTCCCTCTAACACTCACTCATGTGCAAAGGAGCAATTCTCGTCTCATGAGTGGGTCATGAATTAATAACTGTGTCAGTCACCATCCATTAGCTCAAAGTCAAACTCAGACTACTGAACATTTGAAATGGGAAGACATGGCATTAAAGGCAACATGTTGACACTGTAATCAAGTTAAAGGGAGGGATTGTCTGTAAGAGCTATAAATAAAATAGTTCTGCTACATCTTGCTTATACAATCCTGATCAGTGTTTATGTCCTTGTGTGTTTCAGATCCTGGCCATCATCTCCATCCTCTTCATCGTTCTGTCCACCATTGCCTTGTCTCTGAACACCCTTCCAGAGCTCCAGGACACAGATGAGTTCGGCCAATCAACAGACAACCCCCAGCTGGCCCACGTGGAGGCGGTGTGCATCGCCTGGTTCACCATGGAGTACCTGCTCCGCTTCCTCTCCTCCCCCAACAAGTGGAAGTTCTTCAAGGGCCCGCTGAACGTCATCGACCTGCTGGCCATCCTGCCCTACTACGTCACCCTCTTCCTGACCGAGTCCAACAGGAGCGTGCTGCAGTTCCAGAACGTCCGGCGAGTGGTCCAGATCTTCCGTATCATGCGTATCCTGCGTATCCTGAAGCTTGCCCGTCACTCCACTGGCCTGCAGTCTCTGGGCTTCACCCTCAGGAGGAGCTACAACGAGCTAGGTCTGCTCATCCTCTTCCTGGCCATGGGCATCATGATCTTCTCAAGTCTCGTCTTCTTCGCCGAGAAGGATGAAGACGACACCAAGTTCAAAAGCATTCCAGCGTCTTTCTGGTGGGCCACCATCACTATGACAACAGTGGGTTATGGAGACATCTACCCAAAAACTCTTCTGGGGAAGATAGTGGGGGGTCTTTGTTGTATAGCAGGAGTACTGGTGATAGCCCTGCCCATTCCTATCATTGTTAATAACTTCTCAGAGTTTTATAAGGAACAGAAGAGGCAAGAGAAGGCCATCAAAAGGAGAGAAGCCTTGGAGAGAGCCAAGAGAAATGGCAGCATTGTCTCTATGAACATGAAAGAGGCTCTCGCCCGCAGCATGGAACTCATGGATGTAATGGTGGAGGACACAGGAAAGAAGATACAGGATAACCACGTATCTCTGAGCCACCAGAAAGAGACATCCAAGCCAACGATCTCGGATGCCAGCCTAGTCAGGACCTTGGAGACAAGCTTCCAGGAGAAAGCCAGGCCCTCAAGCCCACAGCATCTTGATACCCAGAAACTGGAGGAGATGTACAACAGCATGGCCAAGGGCCAGTCTCAGCCGGGCCTGGACGGCAACGGGAAAGGGCCGGTGTCTAAGGTCACACACCAGAGGACTGAGATGGAGATGGGCAGCATCCCTGCTGAAGCCATGGGTAGAACAGTGGACACCGTGATGGATATGAAGAGCATATCCAGCATAGACAGCTTCATCAGCTGCGCCACGGACTTCCCGGAAAGCTCCCGCTTTTCCCAGAGCCCCGTCGGACGGGTCAGCGCCAACCCCGGCTTGGAGACCACCATTGAGAACGAACTTGAGGTATCCCAAGGTGCGACGGTTCGGCGACACGTGCCGTCCGCGTCCGAGCGCGGCGCCCATTCCTTAAAGGGCCGCTCTCTCAGAGTCAACCACAAAGGCGGGGAGGCGGGCGCCTCGGCGTCTCCCTCGTCGGGGCGGGACGGCTCGGGTGTGGGGGCTCTGTCGGACGGCTCCTCCGTGCGAAGCCCGGATGTTTCCGTCTACACCACCGCCAGCAGCCGTACGCCCAGCAAGAGCCCCAAGAACCTGCCGCAGCCACCTCCACCGCCACCGCCATCCGCCTCCATCTTTACGTTCCACGACGCCTCCATCAACCTGTTCATCGACGCCGACACTGACGAGGAGGAGCACCACCACACCGGCGGCGGCGGCGGCTCGGGAACCTGTGCCCCCCATAGACTGAGCCCTAAGTTTGGCTTTCAGTCCAGTTGCCAGTGGAGGGGGACCCACCCGGAGGGCCCTCAGAGGAGGCTGCTAAGCCAACGTATGGCCCGCGTGGAGGGGCTCCCTGGGGGAGGCAGGGAGAAGCACGTGGCTGAGGAACTAGAACCACTTCAGGGGGAGAAGAGAATCTCCAACGCCTCCAAAGACAATTGAGGGAGGAGAGAAAGGGACGAGGGGGAAGCGTGAGCAGTCTAAATAAAGCACAATAGGAAATACGACTCCTACTCAAACGTTTGGACTCACAAGGAAGATGTTTGTTTGGGTTGTTTTGCTCTGCTCACAAACGTCAGACGAAATCCACGTATGCATTGTACAGACCATACACGGAAGCCTATATTAGAATATTCTACACAATACAATAAAGGAATAAACAATTACCATTATTTTTTTCAAAATGCTGGGAACTTCTCTAGGATGTGTTTGGATCCCTAGAGCAAAACAACAGGGTTGAAACAAAAAAGTGCAGACTAGGAGAAGATATTGTATTTAGACATAACAATATTTTTATGTAAATTCCGCTTACACCACGGCGTAGCTACGACAACTGGCATGTGTTGATATACTATACATTATCTATAGTTTTCCTTCTAATACTTCCTCAAAACTGGCCTTAGGATATTTATTCACTCTCATATTTAATTAATGTTTGTTTTTATTTGTTTGTGTGTGTGTGTGTGTGTGTGTGTGTGTGTGTGTGTGTGTGTGTGTGTGTGTGTGTGTGCGTGTGTGTGTGAATGTGTGTGCGTGCGTGTGTGTGCATGCGTGCACGTGTGTCTGTGTGTGTACCAATTATAGGCTATACCTAAAGTTCACACTTGCATTCATAGCTATGGCATTGCTCTCTCCGAGCCTCTGAATCTGTAGGCATACTCTTTCCTCATGTTGAACTCCATATGGATACTAATATATGCTTTGAAAGAAATGACACTGTGAGCCTGTTTCTATATGTTGTGTTCCCGTACTGTGCCGTCACTGACATGAGAGGAAAATAGAATGAGTATGTCTTATAATGTAAACATAAGGCTATTTGTTTTGAATCATTTCTTATTTTGTTGGTTTCCAACTTGCTTTTGCGAAGCTCAAATTGCGCTGATTCACTCTCGGATCAAAGTGTACGCTTGTTGTAGTGCTCTGGAAATGAGGACGTTTCTCAGCTGTGTGCATTGTCGGCACATCCCGATCCTGTCAGGAGCCTATCATTATCCTGTGGCTCACTGATTGACCATTGGCTTCATATCAAATGACAATTATTTCAATTTCTCCCATTGGAAACACAGAGTCTGAATAATATCATGTTTTTGCTTTCCTTTGTTGAGTTTCCCGTACTGCATGAGTGTTAATATTGTACATGCATCATGATGGAAGGAAAACAAATCTAACAAATATATTACTACACTAGGTAGCGGAAATTATCAAAATGTGCATTTATATTTTTAACATATTTTCTAAAGAAGTGACTCCTAGGTCAATATATTATGCTAATCTTATAGTTTTGCATTTTCATATATTTGTTATTTTTAATAGTGTAGCATCTATTAAAGGATCTGATGATCATCTTATATTGTTGGCTACTGGCTACTTTGAAATATAGAAAGCAATGTAAGGGAACAAAAAGATGTTTCAAATATTTTATATATTAATTTATATATTAAATAATATGTATTAAGGATTACCAATACACTCTTATAAAACTGCTGAGATGTTTAATTCTACATTGTATGGTTCTCCCTGCTATAAAGCAATCCGTGTTGACGGATTAATCAGCGGAACATGTCTTGATGGGAAACCAATTAGCACAAGAACAAGTAGTAATTTTAGCATCGACTATATTTAAAAACATGGAGAGACGTTTCACGGATGTTTTATGTAGACAGTGTGAGCTGGGTTGAGTCGTGGTGCACAACGATTGGTTAACAGGGAACATAGCGGTTTTTGTTTACACCTCTTCAACCACTAATTAAATTAGATACAAGCTGTGGATCACAGCAGGGGGGTCTGCTCCCCACACACCAAACATAGCCTTCGGGAAGAGTTCACGTCCAATATCAAACACAGTCGCCTAAGCTACCTCGTAGCACCATGTGTGTGTGTGTGTGTCTGTCTGTAAGCTAAATAAGCACATTCTCCAGGGTGACAGCCCCATATTTATGGACCATATGAGGTTCTGCATATTGGTCATCTGGTCCTGCTCTAGTGACTTTTATGTTGTTGTTTTTCTTTTTTTCATGCACACATTCAACAGTCCACCTATTTCGAGTTCTGGATTTGTTAAGCTTGAACAATAAAGGAAAAAGAAAAGCTGTTTGTATCGCTGCCATCGTTCCACGTGACATGAGGTGGATGCTTTGTGTGCCTTTTCTCCTAACAAACACCTGCCCCACACCCTAAGTCTGTCCCTGGGGTTTCTGTTCAATCGAGTACTAATGGAAATGAAACAATGTCCATAGCAAGTGAATAGAGAGGGGCGAACAGTTATTCCATTTGAGATCTCCTCTCTTGCACACTCACACACGAGGCATTTACATGAAACATACCAGAGCCAGAACAACAAACAAACCAACCTGTGTAGACTGACACAGGGCACAAAACAGTTTCCATGGTGACCGTTGAGATGCATGACTCACATTGGCAACTAGAAAGTGTGACAATGTCAGGACATAGAAATGTCCTCATGCTGGGACCTGTTTCAAAGGAAATGAATGCGTACACTCCTTCTTTCGCTCAATCAGTAAGTAACATTCTCCTTTGATGGTACCATCCTTAGTTATTTCAAGGATGAAACGTTACAAGAACGTTACAAGTAGATACAAGAACTAAACGAGAACTAAATCAAGCGCCTCCTCCAAGAGAGTTGCAAGCTATAATTATTATTAGAAATATCTAAATATTATTTTACTGCAGCAAGTATTCTTCCTCTTCTCATATCCTGCACCGAGCCCACATTTTTACATGAAGGTATGGACAGAGTCATACAAGACCAGTCTGTGAATAATTTATTCTAGCAGTAAGGGGCAGCCGACATTCTAGTTTTCCTGACAGATGGAAGAGTCTTATGTATCTGCACCGGTCGGTCAAAAAGCATTGTATTTTTGTCCAGTCGTCACTCTTACGTTATATATTTGAAGAATACAAAGAGAGGTTGGCTTTCTGACATAATTTTTCTTGTAACATTCGCTTCACGTGGTCTATGAATATGAGTGCAGGCCACGCAGAGGACAAGTGAGAAGAAGGATCTACCCTAGACATTTCTTTGTCAGATGCTGTCGCAGCGACCCACAAATGTCCAAGAGTCCCTCTGGGAAGCTATGGGACGTCCAGTTCACTGGAAATTGTTGGCATGTGTGTATGTTTGGGAAATTACTGCCAGGTGTGTTTGGTGTGTGTGTGTGTGTGTCAAACCAAGGGTAGGGGGAGCTGTGTGTGTGTGTGTGTGTGTTTGTGGGCTTGTTCCATGGAGTAAGGCAGTTAACTACAATCGCTTTCTAATTGAGGTATTCATTTTTAATGTGGGCCTTTGTGCTTTGGACCCCTCCCATGTATTTCCAGGGAACCATTTATTTAATTATGAAGTTTCCTACTTTGTATTGTAGCATACAGATTTCGGGAATCTTGTCGACTCTTGTGCTTTCCTGATGTTCAATGCATGTAGCACTACTAAAAAGCAAAGATGTGTTTATTCGGTTTCATTAATTGTTCTCCCATTACTGCCTAATAAAAAGCCATTAATTTTAAATGTGTAAGATTTATTTTGTCAATTATAAGATTGCTTGATGCCAAAACACATACAGATAATAAAGTCGACGCCACAGCCTGTGATCAAAATTACCAAATACAACAGCGCCATCTAGCGATATTCGTTAATCGGTACTGTGCTTAAAGCAGCGAAAAATAATACAATAATACAATGCCAGGTATATGTTTACTGGTACTGGTAATGATACTGTATTAATACAAATAATTTAGGCTAATAATAATAAAAAGAGAGTAGGCTAAATGTTCAGATCATTTTCAATCTATAATGTTGTTATTAGGTCATTTAAAGGTGCACATGAATATTTGTTTTGTTTGAAATGTGCTCTAAAACACATCCTGGCATGTATAAGCCAATTTTAAGGCTACAGGGATCTATGTGGATTGTACTGACTCCGCAGCAGCATAGACAATAGGGAGAGGGAGGGGTGAAGGGCAGTGTTGGGAAAAAACTAACATTTAGGATGGAGCTGCCTTCAAATCGCATAACTTGCCTATAGGGCTTGTACATTAGAATGCATCATTTTTTTTGTCGCTGATACTACCCCATTTTGATAGGACTCTAGAGAGTTGTAGTAGGCCTACTGTAAAATCCTAAATCAACGGAAATATACCGTAACCTAGGCTAATGAAACTTTGTTTTGCCACGTCTCATGAGAAAAGCGGTGGCAGTTTCAAACACAACAATGTCTCCCCATAATGACAAATAATGTCACGATTAGTTAGTAAACAATGACCAAAACATCATTACTACCAAGACAATAACTGACATTCCAAGGCTTCTTTGCTACCAAAAGGGAGGGGGTCATTGTGATGTGACGTCAAGATGCACAAGCCCTACTACACTTTTAAATACGTTTTAAATATTGTAAAACTGCTAGTTGCTGTTTATTGACTTAACTCGATTCAATGACAGGTTAGCTGTATCAAAATTCTGGTTTATTGGTTTGTTCGATGGGTTTTATTATTTCTAAGTGCACAAATCACATAACCACGGTCAGCAAAAAGGAGCAAATGCCAATATGCATCGCCAACATTAACATAAACACTCGTCGTCGTGCGGCAACATCAGTCATGTTCATGTCAGGCGAATAAGAAGCACGGCATGATGAAGCCTAACGGTTCGATTTGAATTACTGGTATTGATGTTTTACAAATGTGAAGATAAAAGAGATGTAGGCCTATGTCTGAACGAGTATACATACATATTCAACAGGAAGCTACATATTCAAAATATTCTGGATTTGTGGACACGTGCCTAAGCTAAAGAGTAGGCTAAGCCTCTTTATATCATATCAGAAAAACCTTTCTAGTCAAGTTATGTGTGGCGAGTTAAGTGATTGCAATTCCAAAGTGATGCTGTAAGCCTATTAGGCGTAAGTTGTTTGTTATTCAGTCTTACATAGTCCTTTCAATCAATATATTAACAATAATAACATGTATCTTTCAATCATTATTTAAAATATAATAACTAAAAGAATGACGGAAAGAATGACTGAATAATAGCCTCTATATTTTTCTTCATTCATGTTTAATTTCATACACTTATTTTGTCCGAATGTTAAATCATACTGACGGCCGGTAATAATAGGTCTACTGTTATTATAAACTGACAGATAGTATTATATCTTGCGTGACATGATTTCTTATCCTTTTCAGTTTAGCCTAGTGACTGTTATGAACAATTAATGCGCACGAGTTCAATCCTTTGGTAATCTGCCCAATACGTCTTTCCATTGGTGGTCACCGTCTTTCTAATCCTGCAAACTCATGTTATATAAAACAGCTATCCAATCCCACGTCGCGCAGATAAAAGCAATTGACGTCCCAGGCTTGGCAGTCTGCCATTGATGGTTTAGTGTTTTCAAAGTGGCGCACGAGACCGCATTCGCATGATGTTTTTTATAGTGGACCTACTGCTGATGCTTATCGACTTATTCTGCTCCATCCTGAGTGCGGTAGTGCAGACCTTTCTCCGGCCGAGGTTGAAGTGCATTGACGGGGAGCTGTGCCTCATCACGGGTGCTGGTGGCGCGCTGGGTCGACTGTTCGCTCTGGAGTTTGCCAAAGAGGGCGCGAACCTCGTGCTCTGGGACTGCAACGAGGCCGCAAATGAACAGACGGCCGAGCTTGCGCGGGAAAAGGGGGTCAAAGTGTACACACACACAGTTGATCTTTCCCGCCGTCAAAACATTTATGAGACCGCGGAGAAGGTGAGACTCGATATTGGCGATGTCACAATATTGGTGAATAACGCCGGGGTCGTAGCGGGACGGCGGCTGCTCGAGTGCCCCGATGAACTTTTGGAGAGGACTCTGCTGGTGAACTGTCACGCTCTCTTTTGGGTAAGAAGACGACCGCGGATTTTATATGCACTAATACATTAAACGCAGTGGGCTGAAGAAATACCTTCATCGTGTGCGGAAAAGGCTAGGAACGCGCTATGGCAAAACATAAGAAATTCAGAATAATGAGTTATGCAACAGCGAGTTTGTGCACTCATCTGAGAGATGAGAGAGAGAGAGAGAGAGAGAGAGAGAGAGAGAGAGAGAGAGAGAGAGAGAGAGAGAGAGAGACAGACAGACAGAGAGAGACACAGTGAGAGAGAGACACACACATACTGAGAGTAAGATAGTGAGAGATGTGAGACGTGCTGGCTGAGGGAGGTGATACCTTAATGGCATGGTTATTTCCCCTTAAAACAGATGACGAAGGCGTTCCTTCCTCAAATGAAAGCCCAGAACCATGGACACATC
>OOFG01063279.1:0-17524 GCA_900323295.1 Molva molva | reverse complement strand
GGCAATATGCACCAATAGTATATTTTCTTGTTTGGTTGCACTTGTTCACTCAATCCAAACAGGAACTTTGACAACCCACATCTGACCTACCTACTGTCTTTTATATATGTTTAATGAAATTGATTTATGCCAGTTTATGTCATCCTTTGTTGAAATGGATGTCTGTAAATATTACTATAATGAACATATCTCCAATAAAAACAATATCTATTTTTAAATACTAAATCAAAATAAATCTGCTGTGTTTTCACCCCCATAATACCCCCACCTCCCCTCTGGGGTTTGTATTTCAGTTTGAGGGCCAAGAGATCAGCCTGGACGCTCGCATGGGGATTTTCATCACCATGAACCCAGGCTACGCCGGGAGGACAGAGCTGCCCGAGTCAGTCAAGGCCCTCTTCAGACCCGTGGTGGTCATTGTTCCCGACCTGCAGCTGATCTGCGAGATCATGCTCTTCTCTGAGGGCTTCCTGCTGGCTAAGGCAAGGAAAGACACCAGAAGCAGACACAGATACACGCACACACACATTTACAAAGCAGAGCGAGTTCAGCAGTAACCACGGACATGTCTGCTTCTGAGATGTAGATTCTGGCCAAGAAGATGACGGTTCTGTACAAACTGGCCCGTGAGCAGCTGTCCAAGCAGTCTCACTATGACTTTGGCCTGAGAGCCCTCAAGTCTGTGTTGGTGATGGCCGGAGAGCTGAAGAGAGGATCTCCACAACTCAGTGAGGTAGGACGCCTACATCTCAACAACGCCATTTGTATTTTCGGCTTTTAGAACAAACAAAAACTAAGTGTCAATGTATTTCTGGTTAAAGACATTTTAATTCCCAGTTTTTTGTTTGACCAGGTGTCTCCAAGCATTTCATTTATATGCATGTTTTTTCTTTTATTTCATATACTATGGCTCTTTCTCATATATGTGTTCATATAATTCCATATTTCATTTAGTGTTTAATGTTGAATTGTATTGGATTATGTCTATCATATAATGAATCCTATAATACACATAATACATATGTAAATGTGTGTATATATATATATTGAGTCTGTAATAATGAGGTGTGTGTTTATTTGATTGGTTCACTGTTAAATTGTCTCGTTAAGGACATGGTGCTGATGCGAGCCCTCAGGGACATGAACCTGCCCAAGTTTGTGTTTGAGGACGTGCCTCTGTTCCTGGGGCTGATCTCTGACCTGTTCCCGGGGCTCCACTGCCCTCGCGTCCGCTACGCCGACTTCAACGGCGCCGTGGAACACAGTCTGCAGGAGAACCGGTTCAGTATTCTGCCTGACCAGGTGTCCCATTGGCCTTCACAACTACACAGTCCAACACAGCCACTCATTCCCGCTTCTACGTTTTCAAACTGCTTTCCCTAAACCGGTTTATCGTTTGATAAACACAAAGACCTCTCATTTTTCTACTGTCTTGAGCTGAGCATTTGCCATGGCAACAGCTTGTGAAAGTTTTCCGTGTCTGACATTTCTACTGCTTTGTGTGTTTCCAGGTGGACAAGATTGTGCAGATGTATGAGACCATGATGACCAGACACACCACCATGGTGGTGGGCCCCACAGGCGGGGGCAAATCGGTTGTGATCAGCACCTTATGCCAGGCTCAGAGCAGGTGAGTGCTGCCCTTCTTCAGCCTCAAGTCGGTTGTGATCAGCACCTTATGCCAGGCTCAGAGCAGGTGAGTGCTGCCCTTCTTTCACCCAAAGGAAAGGCAACGACATGGCATCATGTGAATCTGGCCTCTGTAAAGTGTTTATAAGTCTTAGTCTATTTTTACATGTATTATACGTTTATGTGAGGGCAGGGCAAAGTATAGTACGGATGTGTTCAGATTTTTCAGGATTTGATAGTTTTTTGTTTTTGTTTGTCAGCATACTTTCAAAGTATGTCAACCCCTTACAGTGTTGCTATTGGTAGAATGTTCTGCCAAATCCATAAGTAAACATTTTAAAGGACAGAAGAAAGTACAGATCCTTTTGTAATTGCATTTAAAACGGCAAAACATTTTTTGTGCAACGTTTAATGTCCCTTGAAAAGCTGCAGTGGTTGTGTTCCAGCAGAGTTGGCGTGCAGGGTGGTGGTTGGGTGGTGGTTGGGTGGTGGTTGGTTGTTTGGTGTTGACCGGTGCTGCTGTGTTGTGCTGTGGTCTCGCTGGCAGGCTAGGACGGCTCACCAAGCTGTACGCTCTCAACCCCAAAGCCATGAGCGTCATCGAGCTTTACGGCATCCTGGACCCCGTCACGCGGGACTGGACCGACGGCATCCTGTCCAACATCTTCCGAGACATCAACAAACCCACAGATAAGAAGGAGAGAAGGTAGAGGGGGAGAGGAACACCATGATGGTGATGAGCAGGGTCCAATGTAAATACACATACAAACATTCAAGGTTACGTTAGTCAGACCCAACCGCTCCAGCTCCCTCACTTCCGTTTACCATCATGTTCATGTTGGCAGCCAGCCATTGGTCCATCCAGCTTCCCGTTCCGCCCTTCGAACCAATCACAGCTCAAGCGCTACCCGATTGGCCTGCCCAAATTGTAAGCGTCTTCTTCCAGACTCTCTTGTTGCACAAAGGTGTCTGAGACTGGAAATCAAGGCTAGGGTTACATATTAGATTTTTCCACTCTGGCAGGTAAAACGACCAACCTTGAAAAGTTTGTTTTGGACCCTGATGATGAGGCACCCTTACTGATGGGATTTCTTTTGCGTTTAAATATGTGTAGGTACATTTCGCATTTTACTGTATGATTTTCATATATTAGGATTGAGTATCAACCTCAATCTGGTCTTTCCTCGTTCCTTAAACTATAAATTAAGAAGTATTTTTTTGAATGAAATGTAATTATCCACCTGCTGGAAACAGATTCAATCCACATCTGCTTCCAATCCTCAATGACATACGCTGGGACTCTGCGGCCCTTCAGGTACATCTTGTTCGACGGGGATGTGGACGCTCTGTGGGTGGAGAACATGAACTCAGTGATGGATGACAACAAGATCCTCACTCTGGCCAATGGGGAGAGGATCCGCTTACAAGCACACTGTGCGATGCTCTTCGAGGTAGGTCCTCCTATCAATGGTTGGCCCTTCATGCATCTTTGGACTCATCGCGTTGTTCTAAGTGTTGTACATGACACTGATAGTAGGAGGGTTGTGTCATAGTAAATGTTATTACACCTTCATTTCATGTGTTTTATTACAGGTTATATGATATTACAGGTCAAGGTTATGTTGACCTGTGTTATAGTACATTGATATACTACAGATTTAAGGTGCTATAAGTAAGATTTAAGAGGTGTCATTTGAGTGTCATATATTAGAAATGGCAAAGCCATCCGTCAGCTATTATTGAGTGAAATGCTCTGTAAAAATGCCTGATGTTTGAAGTGTCCGCGCCTGCCTCAGTATGTGCCAATTTAGATTTCAGACCACTACCAGCTCATTTCTGACCAATCACAGCATATCATCCCTGATTGGATCAAGGAATCAATTTTACCTGTCAATCACAGGTGTGTGATAATTCAAATGCAACACTTCTCAGTGGTGGAGAAATGATTGGAGGGAGGAAGCAGAGAGGGAGGGGACGGGTTTTGGTTGTTTAGTTTCTTTCTCTCTTCTGCTCTTTTCTGCTCACTCTCATTGCAGCTCTTAATCTTACCTAGAGAAGCTTTAATGGTACATGTTATTACTGCTTAATGTTGTGTGTTTTATTATAGGTCGGAGATCTGCAGTACGCCTCTCCTGCCACCGTGTCTCGCTGCGGGATGGTTTTTGTGGACCCCAAAAACCTGCGCTACGCCCCATACTGGCAGAGATGGATAGGCAGCAGACCAGTGAAGGTGAGAAAGGATATTATGCTGAATTATCTCCCATGTGATTTACTATACAATTTTCTGTGGAACTAATTAAGTCCCATTTTATTCAATTTCCAGAGCTTTTTGAATGAATACATCTTTTTTTTCTTGTTCTTTTTCTAGGACCATGAACATCTGAACAAGCTCTTTGAAAAATATGTGCCCACGACGATAGACATGATAGTAGACGGAATGGTTGATGGCAAACAGGGGAGGAAACTGAAGACCATTGTGCCCCAGACAGATCTCAACATGGTAAGCTCCATGTAGTTATTAACAACCACTCATAATTACACCCTACACATAATTCAATTCATTGCCATTTCTACACTGCTTTTCCTTCAAGGCCAGTCCAAGGGCTCAGCCTTTTATCCTTCACATTCACCCAATCATTTACCCATTCTCAGATAGTGTGTATCTGAGAATTCACCCATATATTCACACATTCACCCATACTCACACATTCACCCACTTACGGTAGAGTCACTGACTCAAGGTAGAAAAATTGACTTGCTCATGGACACAGTAGCACATTAGCCAGGAGAAAACCTGGAAATTAAACCATCAACATTCCAGTTGCCAGCCAACCGCCACTAGCTACACCCACTAGAGATCATGTCCAAGAAGCCTGGTTATTCTGTTGGGGGGTGCGGGTCATGTGTCCAGGTGACCAGCTAGCTACACCCACTAGAGATCATGCGGGTCATGTGTCCAGGTGACCCAGCTGTCTCTGATGCTGGAGGCCCTGCTGGACGCTGCAGAGGGCCCCAGCCCAGAGGCACTGGAGTGCCACTTCCTGGAAGCCCTCTGCTGTTCCCTGGGAGCCTCCCTATTGGAAGACGGCAGGAGGAAATTTGATGACTTCATCAAGAAAGTGTCCTGTTTGAGCCCGGTGCACGATGAGAAGACCTTGGCCGGACCGGGAGAGATCCCAGGTGTGACAAACAGAAGACCTTTGACCTTTGAAATAGCCGACTTCCAAACTAATGTACAAATGCCAAAAAGCATTACCATTGCCTCAAACAGTTTTATATATAACTCTTTGGATTCATTACAATTAGTATTTGGCAGTATACTAATACAGATACCTATTTATCTGTATACTTATGTAGGCATAATCAGTAAGGAATAACACCTTGCCTAACCAGTTGAAATACACTGTGTGAAGACCTGTCCATGGGTTTGAGTGAGTCAAACATAAATGTTAGACTGCATTATAAAGCAGGATCTATCCCGGCAGGCTACCTCCCAACGTTGTTTGATTTCCATTTCGATGGAGCGCAGGAGAAGTGGGTTCCCTGGAGCGCCCTGGTCAGCCAATACGTCCACGACCCCGAGGTCAAATTCATCGATGTTTTAGGTAAGGCTCAGAGGCTGGCGGGCTAAGGTGAACCCTTGATATGTCATCGTCTCAATGTGGTGTATTACTCTGTTCACATAATCTGAACCTCATTTTGGCTTTTGCTTTAGTTGGACTATTATTAACTACTATCTATATTTCTCGGCCCCTTCTGTTTTTTTTTCCCACTAGGATTTAAAAGCTTTTCCAAGCCTCCTTTAGGGCGTTGGGTACCGCCTGATGTAGACTGTGCGGGCTGCAGCAGTGTTACATGGCGATACTGATTGATTGATTACTGATTGATTTGACTGTTGTTGATCTGTTGAACGTCCCTCCTCCAGTGCCCACTGTGGACACCACGCGAGCCGGCTGGCTGCTGGAGCAGATGGTGAAGATAAAGAGACCTGTCGTTCTGGTGGGAGAGTCGGGCACCTCCAAGACAGCCACCACTCAAAACTTCCTGAAAAACCTCAGCGTGGACACCACCGTGAGTGTACCGCCGCACGGCATGGTTTTAAAGGCATACTCTGACTTTTTGGGAAGCACCGTAGTATTTTACCCTCGCTTCACTGACAGAGCTAGTCAATCTCATCTGCTTCCATTGATATCGGCTAACTCAGCCAAAGGCTAGCTCGATCGAATCGAGAGCTGTGATTGAGGAAGAAATGGTATGTTGCTCCTCGTTTGCCTCCTCGTTTTTATAAAGTGGAAAATAAAGTGATTTCCCAAATCATCCCAGTGTTCCTTTAAAGGGAGTTGCAGAGGCCTTTGGATGACTTAGATTGTTTTATTTTGTAAAGTCAACGTCATGTTTAAAATGAATTTGATTCAGAGTCCCACCGTATCACAAGCCTATGGTTGTTTTTTGTTGTTGGGTCTTATTTCCAGACGACCCTCATCATTAACTTGTCATCAAGGACCACCTCGATGGACCTGCAGAGGAACCTGGAAGCTAACGTGGAGAAGAGGACCAAGGAGACGTACGGACCTCCTATGGGGAAGAGGCTGCTGGTCTTCATAGATGACCTGAATATGCCAAGGGTAAACCTGCTCACAGCTTTCTCTCGCTCATAGAGTACCACACAGTTAGAATTAGCACAGCATCATTTCCAATCTGGGATCAATAAAGTATTATCTCATTTTAACGGAATACTTCTGGGACTTGGTGACCACATTTCAATGGGAGATTCTAATGTAAAAACTAAATGAAATCACAAAGCTTTTGTGATTTCAATTTGACTGCTCAGTGTTTCTTCACAATGAAAGATCCTTAAGCCTTAAAACCAAACCAAACCAGTCGTTGCACTAAATACAATCAATTGGAATCGCTGACTGGTCTGTTTAGTCCAACAAAAATAAAAATGCGAAGTGATGTAAAGTCAACGTTGCATCTAAAAGGTGTTGTACGGTGTTGTCACTGGTCCGCAGGTGGACGACTACGGCACACAGCAGCCAATCGCCCTGCTGAAGCTGCTCCTGGACAGAGGGGGCATGTACGACCGGGGCAAGGAGCTCAACTGTAAGCTGCTGAAGGACCTGGGCTTCATCGCCGCCATGGGCAAGGCGGGAGGAGGCCGGAACCAGGTGGACCAGCGCTTTGTGTCCCTCTTCAGCGTCTTCAACATCCCCTTCCCCGAGGAGGAGGCGCTGCACCTCATCTACGCCTCCATCCTCAGAGGTCACACTAAGGTCAGCAACACACCTTCTGCTCTCAAGTCCAGGTCAAGTCCAGTGGAGAGTATTGGTGGTGTTACCACGCATTGTGTATGCATAAACACTGGAGTGGGATTGAGCTTTGTTAACCTGGACATTTAGAAATCTTTTAGAAAGACAACAACAGGCAATAACAGTTTTGGATGAAATTGTCAAAAAGTAGACCCTTTAAATGATGAATATTTGTACCTATTTTGGTATGTTCTATAAACACCTTCTTCTTTTCATCAGCCATTTGATGAGAAGATACAAAATGTGTGTGACAAAGTGACCTTCTGCACCCTGGAACTCTACAAGGCTATCATCAAAGATCTACCGCCCACGCCCTCCAAGTTCCACTACATCTTCAACCTCAGGGACCTGTCGCGGGTCTACAACGGCCTGACGCTCACTAACGCTGAGAGGTGGGAGGAGGGCTGGTCCACTTCCTGAAGCGCCCACTTCTTGTTCCTCTTGTTTCTAATGTTTCACGTGTTCTTTACATCGATCCTCCTTTTCTGACAGATTTTTGACCGTCACCCAATTTGTGCGCGTTTGGAGGAATGAGTGCCTGCGTGTCTTCCATGATAGACTCATCAATGAAAAAGACAAAACCTTGGTAATAAGTGGGATACATTCTTGTTTTGATTTAGTATATATCAGTAATCATTATTCATGTCATTATATTGTCACAAATAATTGTTAAATCTGTAGGTAAGATCTGAGAGTTGGAGAGAGAGCAGAAAAGAGATTTTGATAATAAACAATCCAAACAAATGTCCCCTCCCTCTCGCTCCACCTCCCCTGTTTGAGAAGTGCCACTCGTAGCTGACACTAATAGCTGACACTCATAGCTGACAGATGGCGATGGCATTTCTACCAGATGACACTCAAATGATGAATGATGAATGAGCTCTTAGGTCGTACCTGCAGCACCTTTAATTGTTATGTGTTGAATAGAACATGATGTTTTAGTTTTATCTATCTTTAAGACTTCATATTCTTCAACATTGTGTTTTTCCCCCCAGGTCCAAGGCCATTTAAAGAACCTGATGGATGAGCATTTCAAAGCGGACCTGGAGGCCGCGATGAGAGACCCCATCATGTTTGGAGACTACAGGACGGCCCTCAACGAGAGCGAGCCCAGGGTGTACGAAGACATCCAGGACTACGATGCCGCTAAAGCCCTCTTCCAGGTGAGTCATGGCCCCCCGGCCCACCAGCTGTGTCTGTATCACGTGTGTGAGGACGGCCAGGGGTTTAGTAACTTTATATGCACAACAAATAGTCATAATGGGCCTCTAGGATTGTGGGCGGCATTGCCGGTCTGGTATGGTAGTGAATGGATGATGGTTTTGGAAACAAAATAAATCCTGTCTTCCTTCTCTTATTTGTATTTCACCACATGTACTCTCCGGCAGGAGATCCTGGAGGAGTACAACGAGACCAAGTCCAGGATGAACCTGGTTCTGTTTGACGACGCCCTGGAGCATCTGACCAGGGTGCACCGCATCATCCGCATGGACCGCGGCCACGCCCTGCTGGTGGGCGTTGGGGGTTCTGGAAAACAGTCGCTCACCAAGCTAGCTGCCTTTACTGCCGGATGCGAGGTTTGTTAAAGTGTTGAAAAGCTCGAAACAAGACAACATAGCACATGAAGACCCTTGAGAGGAAAATACATTACAAACAAGAACAGAGGACAAAAACAACACATCAGGATAACACACCAAAAGCAGATTAGTATACAAAGTCCCTGTAACACGAGCAAACTGGGATATAGGAGCTAAAGCTCAACCTCAGAATAATACGTTTGAAGGTCACAGACTCTTTCTACTGAACTGCATTATTTTGACCAACGTTTCGGCAAACAGCCTTCGCAGGGTCAAAGTTAAGACACAGCAAAGGAGAAAGAGTGTGCAACCTTCTATTGTATTTTTGGTATATTTTCCATTTGTCAGCAGCTCTCGTAAATGTCTGTTGGGTGTGGGTTTATTCTCACATTTGTATGTTTGAAATATAAACCAAACAAATGAAAGGTAAGGATTTGAAAGAGATTATAATCCCGATCATGCTCCCCAGGTGTTTGAGATCACTCTGAGCCGAGGCTATGCTGAGGCCAACCTCCGCGAGGACCTGAAGAGCCTCTACCTGAAGCTTGCTATCGACAACAAGAAGACCGTGTTCCTGTTCACCGACGCCCACGTGGCCGAGGAGGGATTCCTGGAGCTGATCAACAACATGCTGACCTCCGGTGAGTTTCCCCCCAGTCTCATCAGACTCTAGATGGTCCTTAATCTGGATCAACAACATGCTGACCTCCGGTGAGTTTCCCCCCAGTCTCATCAGACTCTAGATGGTCCTTAATCTGGATCAACAACATGCTGACCTCCGGTGAGTCCCCCCCAGTCTCACTCATCAGACTTTAGATGGTCCTAAATCCCATGGCAGACTGGCTGAAGTCTGGGTGAACAGGGCGGTACTTTCTTCCTTTCATATTTGTTTCGACCAATCATGTTTCTGGAGGCGGGGATCTGTAAGCATGTAATTTGCTAGCGGTGAACAAAAAACTTGGCCAGCACAAGTAAACTTTTCTCAGTGGGAAGACAAGCTATCATCCTGTCTGGACACCGACATTCTTAGAAAAAAAGAACATCTCTGTAATGAAACAGGAAACAAGGTATAACTCCACCGCTTTCACTTTTGTTATGCTATAGTAGGTCTGCTGGAACCAGATTACTGCCCCTCTCTTCTTCTATCTGCTCAGACAATCTACTGGCTGGATAAGGAGCTGTCTCTTGTGTTCCCCCCCCACCCATGCAGGCATGGTTCCTGCTCTGTTCCCCGACGACGAGAAGGAGTCGCTTCTCAACCAGCTCCGAGATGAGGCCATGAAGATGGGTGCGGGGCCTTCCAAAGAGAGCTTGTGGCAGTACTTTGTCAACAAAAGTGCCAACAACCTGCACATCGTCCTGGGGATGTCCCCCGTGGGAGAGACGCTGCGCACACGCTGCAGGAACTTCCCCGGTGAGAGCCATCACAGCACACATGGCCTGCTGTTTCCTTTTCACTGACCTGGATGCTTCGTTTCCTCAGGCCTGGTGAACAACACAGGGATCCACTGGTTCTTGTCTCTGCTCGTGTTTCACTGACCTGGATGCTTCGTTTCCTCAGGCCTGGTGAACAACACAGGGATTGACTGGTTCCTGCCATGGCCGCCGCAGGCCTTACACGCAGTGGCTTACTCCTTCCTGGGTTCGTAGGCCAATATTAATGTCTTCAAAAAAGAAAAAGACTAACAAAGCTTTTCTATTTAGGAAAGCTTCATCTTTGTGATAAGGTGCCCATGACTCCCACAGGAGAGAACCCCATGGTCCCGGAGGCCCACTCCGAGGCCGTGATAGCTCACGTGCGCATGGTTCACGAGTCAGTGGGAGAATACAGCAAGATGTTCCTGCAGAAGCTCCGGCGCAGCAACTACGTCACTCCAAAGAACTACTTGGACTTCATCAGCACCTACGTCAAGCTGCTGGAGGACAAGGACAACTACATCCTCGGTAAGAAGCAAGTTCCCAAACTCTTTAGTCCAGACTAAATAAAATGGAATTGATAACCATTTCTTCGTTGTCACAAAATCCAGGTATTGGGGATTAGTTATGAGGATGCTAGATGCTAGTTATAATACACAGTCGACTTAAGCTACCTCAACATCAGAGGACTTCACTAATGGAACATGGGTTGGGCAAATGAGGCATCATTTTGACATGCATGTGAGAGCAAAGTGCCTTTTTGTGTGCAATAGTTCAGTGGTCTGTCTCCTCCTTGTCTCAGCTCAGTGCAAGCGTCTGGAAGGAGGTCTAGATAAGCTGGAGGAGGCTAGCGGTCAGCTAGCTGAACTCAACACCAAGCTGGCTGAACAGAAGGTGGTCCTTGCCGAGAAATCCATCGCCTGTGAGACGCTGCTGCAGGAGATCTCCACCAACACCACCGTGGGTCAGTAAGGACCCTCTGTCCACTAAAATAAATGACTAATCATTTTAGCTAAAACACATGAGTGCCTTCCTATTCTTGGCTTAATGCCTATGGAGTGATGGAGTCACATCGTCTCCTTTGACCTTCCAGCCGAGGAGCAGAAGGTGCTGGCGGAGGACAAGGCCAAAGAGATCGAGGAGCAGAACAAGGTGATCGCGGTGGAGAAGAAGGACGCCGAGAGCTCCCTGGCCGAGGCCCTGCCTGCCCTGGAGGCGGCACGCGCCGCCCTGCAGGACCTCGACAAGTCTGACGTCACGGAGATCAGGTGCTGCTTCCGCCCGGACGCCCTGTTAGTCTAGAATAACCGCAAATCCACCCGACGATTGAGTGAACAACCGGACTGCTGTTATGCCGATGTCCCAAGATGTGTATTTCTAGAAAATATATGCATCTTGTTTATTGCAGGAGTCCAACATACACAACAACAGACATTTGTTCTTATCATTGTTCTCTATGGCTTTCCCTCCATATGGGGCTGGGTCAGATCCTTCGCCAAGCCCCCTAAACAGGTGCAGGTGGTGTGTGAGTGCATCCTCGTGATGAGAGGCCACAAGGAGATCAGCTGGAAGGCCGCCAAGGGGATGATGTCAGAGGCTAACTTTCTGCGCTCACTGATGGAGATGGACTGTGATGCCATCCACCCCAGCCAGGTTAAGACTGTCAGAGGTACTTTGGCTCCACGAATAACACACTTTGAAAAGGCTTCTGCAGTGTCTTTTTGTTATGTGATGTAACCTCTTCTCCAAATAAAAGATAATAGACTGGGGCAACATCTACAATGGATGTGATCCGTATCATAGGATCAGGATGCGGTTGGTGATTTCAGTGTGTGATGCCAAATGCTTCCTCTCAATGTAGGGCCCAGCTGGGTTGTAATTGGTTAGAATGCTATTTCTATCCACTCAGATATCTAACACAATCAAATACAACTTTTGATTAGATAAAGAAATAATGTGATACATAATACCAATGGAAGCTAACAAGGAAATCATTTTGTCAATTTCAAAATCATGAGCACATTTTCTTTGATCGTACATAACATTTTAGTTTTTTTTGCATTGGCATTAATATAGTTTGTAGATGATGTTTGTTTGTTTCTTGTTACTCTCATTGGTCAGGTTTCTTAAAACACCTCAACACAACCTTTGAAGAAATGCAGGCCATCAGCAGGGCTGGCTCAGGAATGCTGAAGTTTGTGGAGGCTGTGATGGGCTACTGCGATGTCAGTAAGGAGATAAAGCCCAAAAGAGAGAAGGTAATCAAAAGCTATGGCGTGATATTTATTATTCATTAGGATCAACATGTGGACATGGAATTCATACCATCACATGGTATAGGGTAACAAGCAATTTTAGGATGACAAAAACACTTTAAGTTTTAGATGCTTTTACTTTTACATTTTGTAATTTAGCAGAAGCTTTTATCCAAAGTGAATTACAACTTTAGAGAACAATAATGCATGCAATCAAAATTGGTTACGCTATAATTAGCTATTATTAAGAGTAGCTGGGCTATTATTAGCTAATATTAAGAGTAGTTATGCTATTCTTAGCTATAAGTTAGAGTAGATATGCTATTATTAGCTATTATTAAGAGTAGCTATGCTATTCTTAGCTATTAGTTAGATTAGCTATGCTATTATTAGCTATAAGTAGGAGTAGCTATGCTATTATTAGCTATTATTAAGATTAGCTATGCTATTATTAGCTATAAGTAAGAATAACTATGTATTATTAGCTATTATTAAGATTACCTATGCTATTATTAGCTATAAGTAAGAGTAGCTATGCTACTATTAGCTATTATTAAGATTAGCTATGCTATTAGCTATAAGTAAGAGTAGCTAACGTTATGCTATTATTAAGAGTAGCTACATACCACTCTAAGTGCTGGTAGTACAAGGCATATCATTTAACCTTACTGTAAGTTATAATCTTCAACATTGGATTTGACTTAAAGAGCCAGTGAACCCACTATTTCAGCTGGAATTCGAACACTTTGAGATTTAAAAAAATGCGTTTTGGGCTGAGAGTTTTAGGAAAGAGGGGGGGCGTGTTATCCCCATGCTTACGACCCACGCCAACTTTATGATACTTTTTTAGTACCGTCGTTGTGTAACTCGTTGTGTAAATCAGCGTTATAATAAGCAATGTTGTATATGAAATCCGCCACACACCGTAGCGTTATACTATAGGTGTCCGGGAAGCCTAACCCTCAGACAGAGCTCCACACGTCCACACAAACCGCGCAGCCGGTGCCCCTTGGTCGTGACGTCAGACTACCTCGGAAAAGGTAGTCTGACGTCACGAAAGAACGCATCCTGCGTTCGCAGCAGAGTGGAACGTTCACGTAGTGTTTTGGGGAGAATGGCAAAAACATAGGATTGTACCCCTTTTTTCTCTAAATTGGGGACTTATTTCAGTAACAGTGATAAAATGGCATAAATCACTATGTTGACGATCATATAAGACAAATGACCACGTTTAAAACGAAACAAAAAGTGGTTTTGGGTTCACTGGCTCTTTAAGGACGCTCAGGTTGGAAGGTCGCTATTAACTTGAATGCTAGAGCTGGAGTGTTGTATTTGTCATTCAAAATCATGTGTGCAACCTGCCAGCATCAAGAACAACTAAAGAATAAAAAATATATAATAAAAATCATGTGTGCAACATGCCAGCTTTCAAGAACAACTATAGAAGAGAAAATACTTAATAAAAAGAAACCAAATATCTGAGACTATATGGAAAGCTGCTCCAACCAGTTGAAGCCAGTTGTTGGCAGCATTTGAGGGGTTGGCAAAAAAGGCCAACAGGCTGATGAATATGGCTGCTGTTGGCAAGCCACATATACTAAAAAAACTATAAATTGCTCTTGCGAGTCAACAAAAAAAAAAAAGCTAAGTTGCTATTATGATAATGCAGAGAGAGGGCAAAACTCTCCTTCTAAGCAATCACTATCTTAATAGATTAGCCTCTGGTGCTCTGTTTGTCATTCAATTCTCAGAGCAGCTGAACACAGAGAAGTCCAACACAATCTTTAAGTCGAGCTATCTTCAACCCTTCTCCTGCGTTTAGGGGAAAAGGCCCAGTGTCAATAGGTTTTCATTTAAAGTACTCAGCATTATCATAGTTTAGTTGGGAGTTCTGGCCCTCTGGCCATGCAAAAAATGGTCATGCAAATTTAAAACATGGCCCCAACCACTTGCCTCCCAACTTATGTTATTAGCATGTTACTTCTTCTTAATAGCTACCATCTCAGACATGTTGTTAGCATGTTACTGCTCAATAGCTACCATCTCAGACATGTTGTTAGCATGTTACTGCTCAATAGCTACCATCTCAGACATGTTGTTAGCATGTTACTGCTCAATAGCTACCATCTCAGACATGTTGTTAGCATGTTACTGCTCAATAGCTACCATCTCAGACATGTTGTTAGCATGTTACTGCTCAATAGCTACCATCTCAGACATGTTGTTAGCATGTTACTGCTCAATAGCTACCATCTCAGACATGTTGTTAGCATGTTACTGCTCAATAGCTACCATCTCAGACATGTTGTTAGCATGTTACTGCTCAATAGCTACCATCTCAGACATGTTGTTAGCATGTTACTGCTCAATAGCTACCATCTCAGACATGTTGTTAGCATGTTACTGCTCAATAGCTACCATCTCAGACATGTTGTTAGCATGTTACTGCTCAATAGCTACCATCTCAGACATGTTGTTAGCATGTTACTACTCAATAGCTACCATCTCAGACAAGTTAGCATGTTACTGCTCAATAGCTACCATCTCAGACATGTTGTTAGCATGTTACTGCTCAATAGCTACCATCTCAGACATGTTGTTAGCATGTTACTACTCAATAGCTACCATCTCAGACAAGTTAGCATGTTACTGCTCAATAGCTACCATCTCAGACATGTTGTTAGCATGTTACTGCTCAATAGCTACCATCTCAGACATGTTGTTAGCATGTTACTGCTCAATAGCTACCATCTCAGACATGGTGTTAGCATGTTTAACTTTATAGTTACCATCTCAGACATGTCGTTAGCATGTTTAACTTTATAGCTACCATCTCAGACATGTCGTCTAGCGTGCGGCCCTTCACGTCGTCCAGCTCGCTCTTGGCAGCAGAAACGCGCTCCAGCTCCTCCTGGGTGTCGCTGAAGCCAGAGATGCCCTTCTGCTCCTCCATGGATTGCTACACAGACACGAACACATTGTGATATATATTTGTGACCTTAATACAACCTTAAGATTAGTGCAAACCTGAAAATAAAATTCAAAACAAAAGATTAAAGGAAATGGTAAACCAAGTTGAAGTGGTGGTTTAAAGTGGTGTGGTGTATTTCATGTATTGCCTTCTGCTAATCCCATGTTTAAATTATTGGAAAATAATCTTTGTAATGGATGGATGTAGCACACACGGCTAGTTGAATACCAAGCTGGAGCACTTGAATGAAGCCCTGCCAGAGCCATAGCGGTGTTAAGATGGCAGCCCAGGCATTGTGTCAGCACAGACAGACAGGCCACACTGAAAGCAGGAACATATTTAAACAATCTGTTGAATCCCTCGCTATGAGGAGAACAAAAGCTGTCCGACTAGCAGCTGAACGTAGCAGCTAGATAGACCTGGCTTTCGCCTGCCTGTTCAAACACTTGCAAGGCTGCCACAATGTATGCTAGCTGACAAACAATGTATGCTAGCTGACAAACAATGTATGCTAGCTGACAAACCAGGGGGAACAAAGGGCAGAGGGGAGGGGCTACAGTACCTCCCCTGTCAACCAGGAGTCTCTCTTTCATATATATATATATATATATATATATATACACACACACAAATAAAATAATTAAGAAAAGAGAGAGACCGTATGTGTACGTGTGTGATTAGAATATGGAGAGACAGTGGAGGAAGAGGCCCAGTGGGCTCAGTGTCAGATCCGCGCTAAAGCAGAGAGCTGTAAAGCCCTTTCTAGGAAGCTTTCAACCGTCGTTGTAGATCCAATTTACATGATGGCTTGATGTTTTAAAACAGGGATTGTGTGTTTCCCAATCTATGAGGAGACTACAGAGAGAAGGAGGCGCAGTCAGGTAGAGTAAGGGAGATTTTGGGGGGCATTTTTTATTATTTTGATTGCAGGGTTTGGATGGGTGGTCATCTTGGCAGACAAACAAACATTTTGCCTAGCACTAGCGTCTGTCCCAGTACCTGGGGGTTCCCAACTTGTATAGGCCATTCCTGGGCATTGGTCTGTTTTACTGAACTTCACGCCTCCTCCATCATCACCCCACTTGAGTGAGGGAAAGAGAGAGGGAGGATCTTATGTATTGTGTATGTGTTGAGGTATTGACGGTGGACCTACCAGCTGCTGCAGGACGTCCTGGTTCCTCTGGCTGAGGATCTCCTCGGTGCGCTGCAGCACGCCGTTCTCCGCCTTCAGCTCCGCCAGCTCCGCCCTCCTCTTCTTGTGCGTGCTGCCCTTGCCGCGGAGCTTCGCCACCAGCCGCTTGAGCTGTCATGCAGAGCCACACAGGAAGTGATGTCAGAACAGAAGAGGGGTGGAGGAATTGACAGGAAATCAATAAGGGGTTTATTGTGTTTCTTGTGTTTCACGATAATATTGCTGGGCCCTTTCCCAACGACGGGCCTGTGACGTTGGCCGAAATGACAATGGTGGTAAAGACAATGAGGGGAGGAACGGTGGGTGATGGAGAGGAGTCGTGTAACTGTTTTGCCTGTGGGGGGTACGTTAAAACGGTCGTATGCTGCAGTCAGCCAACCCCTGCCAGGCCCCAGAGAGCCCGCATCTCCAGCTGGCCTCGAGCATCTCCAGCTGGCTTCAGCTCTACTGACATGACCTCCTCGGCTGCTCTCTCTCCTTCTCTCTCCCGTCTGCCACCCCAGCGCTCTCTGTCTGCGGCCAGGAGCGCCTCCTCCTCCACACTGAAGAGCAGCTTCTATAAATGTATTTCACATGGGAAAAGGAGAGCACTGGCCCCAGATCTCATAGTGGAAGTATGCTGTGGTCTCCCTGGGACATGTGATGTGTGTGTATTTTGATAGATCAAGGGCAGACAAGGTGGTGAGAGGAATTAACGCAGCTCAACAACGCAGCGTGGCGTTCCCTTGTCACCCAGATTGTCCGGGACCAACTGCTGCTGAAGTGGCTGCAGGGTCCTCCATGACACAAACACACACACACACACACACTCACAAACAAATGGATGACGCAGACACAAAGACAGGCTATAAAAAACCTGTATTGAGGGTTTCAGGTAAATAGTTTTGTTCAGGGATGAAAGGAGCATCTGTGTTCTCACATCATTCACAAGGTTTAAAGTCAACCAAGACTGAATATAGCCCCAGGGGCGGATTGGCCGGTTCCCTGAGAGCGGTTACGAGTAAGCGGCCAACCGGTGACGAGCAAATGGGAGTGTGGACGCTCAGAAAGGCCTGCAGTTGGGGGGGCGGGCATGTGATGACACCTCCTGGGGAATGGAAAATACCTCTGATAAGGTGATCACTTCCACTGTGGCCCAGTGGCCCAGCTATAGGGAACACTGATAAGTGTGTGTG